>JADRCO010000394.1:0-34813 GCA_021464525.1 Rhizophagus sp. LPA8_4_AMF | reverse complement strand
GCTGCAATAGCTATATATAGACATTATTAACTTTTTTTTTTAAAAAAAAAAAAAGAAAAAAAAAGTAAAATTAATGAAATAAATAATCACCTTTCATAGGTTGAACGCACATAGGGATTCGAAACATCAAGCCGCTAATGATATTCCACAGACCTCCGAATATAAGCGATGAAGTCAAAGAAACTTGTCCAGTGATTGAAAGAGCTACCAAGATTGGAAGTAAGGTGCCCAAATCTCCAAGACTACCACTCAATTCAGATAGAGATGTGTTCTTTTTCATATGTAATGTTCTCTCTTTAACGGATGAGCGAATATAAAGTAAAGGGTTGTGCCAAAAGGAAAAGCCATGGTTCGAATTTGGCGATTCATCAATTTCGACAATTTCATGAGAGGGCATGATTTAAATTTTATTTAAGAAATATTTGCGGTCATTTTATCAAAAAATTTATCCATCACTGCCTGTAGTGTGATGATACACCGTATCCGATTTTTGAAGTATAGACCAAATATTTTTTAAATTTAATTGGTTTATCAGTATAAACAAAGATTTTTACTGGATCTATTCGGGATAAAGATAAGATAGATTAGCTATTAGAACGTTCGGTAGATACTGTATCTTAATTCAATTGATAGAGAATACTGTATTTTAAACTTTACGAGATAAGTTGATATTACATAATAATCATTAAAGTAAATTAAAAGATTCACGTAAATATAAATAAGTCAAATAATGCGGATCGTGATTTACCGCACATGGTAGATATCAAAAAAATCTGCAATAATTATTTTGATTTTTTTCATACACAATTGGATAAACCTTTTACCTTTTTTGAGAAAATAAATATTTATGCAGGGATCCAGACACAGTGTATTATTAGCAAATTTTTCGTACCAAAAATTTGTAACTCTACTATAATACAATTGATAACGATAATCTACATTAAAAAAATTTTTTGCATCAAAAAATTTTTTCACTTTTGATATTCAAAAAACCGTAGAAAAACTTGTTTAAAACTTTATAGTATATATTGATAACGAATTTAATGTTATAATATTGATCATTCAGTACAAATTAATAATGATGCAAAGGAATTTAGAAATTATATTTTGAAAAAGACAATTTATGTAGTTTCTTTTTTGTTTACAAAAAAAAAAATTCGTACATAGCATATAATGTACTTTAATAGGTATAGTACAGGCATAGTCGTACTGTACTAAATTGTATTGGTACAGACGCATTGTATATTATTGCTTTTGTCATATATCTGTCATCAAGAAAAGATAAAAAATTTAAAACTCATCTACTTATGTTAACCCAGTAAGCAGTATCATTAACAATACGGGCGAGGTTAGGGATTGCGGAAAAATTGTATAGAATAGTAGGATTAAATATATTAAATATATTCGAAATTGTCGTTTGAAAAACATATCAGCAACGCAAAAAAATTTATCAATTTTCAATGAAGTCATCAATCCGAGGTTATAAAACAAATGTATGTGACAGGAAAATTTCTCAATTTTTCTCATTACTTCCGAAGCGTAATTGTATAACAAAATTATGTACAGTAAGTAGGAGTGTTTTCAGGATTTTTTGAAAAGAAAGTTTCGGCGATACGAATACGCAAAATAAGGTGCAGTATTTTCGGATGAAGTGACTTTGAGTTTGAAAATTAATATCCCGATTTTTTTTTGTTTCAGGATTCAGAGGATATTATTTCCATTATGAAAAATTAACAACGTAAAGCCTCGCTCAGATAAAATGAAGTCGGACGGAACGTGACTTTATTTTTACAGAAAATAGTTTCCAATCTGTAATAAAAGTTTGGAAAACCTGATTAGAGGTTATTGATGGATGATTAAAAGAGACAGGGGGTAATACGTAATAAAGAAATACATCACACCCAACGCGAAGCAATGACACTTACGTGTCTGATTTTAGAATTACAATATATTTTTGTTTACTACTTTTGCATAATTAATTAAATGGTCAAATGCAAATTTTACCAAAAAATAATATAATAAATGTAAGGATGGTAACGCCAATCAATTTTACGGAGGAATTGACAAGAAAGTAAGTTTGTAAAGAATCCATAAGTTGACATAACCAATATAACCACAATTCAATCGGGTTTAATAAATTTTATTCATTCATTAAAGATGAGAGCAATTTTTATTATTGTCCTGAGAATACGAAAGCGAAAATTAAAGATAATTTTGTTAGAAATTATAATTGAAAAAGAATTACCTGAAAACAATTATATGAAATGATCTCAAATGTAGAGAGGGATGCAAACAAAACCTAATCTTGAAAAAAAATGAGGATTAAGCTATCAATTTCGCCTTTTTCAAATAAATAAAATTTTTATTATAAATAAAACAAATCTATTGTAAAAAGAACATACTTATTATAATTATATTATGATATATTAGAATAATATCAAATACAAAAAAAGGAGAAAATGGTTTGCTAATATTTAGTTTCGTCCAGTTTCGCCTGGCTAAATTATAAATAGTTTTGGTTGCATCTCTAGTGTAGAAAAGACAATGTTAATAGAAGTGGAAGCATTTATAGAAGGATGTGGGAAGATATGATGAGAACTTAATGAATTATTGACATTACATACAGTATACCGTATGTTATTTTATTAACAATAAAAATTATATT
Source organism: Rhizophagus sp. LPA8_4_AMF (assembly GCA_021464525.1). Lineage (NCBI taxonomy): Eukaryota > Fungi > Glomeromycota > Glomeromycetes > Glomerales > Glomeraceae > Rhizophagus > Rhizophagus sp. LPA8_4_AMF. The sequence continues at coordinate 32,148 of JADRCO010000394.1, read as the reverse complement.
TAACACTCTTTTCTTTATTCGATTTGATTTTTGGCTAATAAATAAAAGGGTATGATGTTAGCAACAAGTATTTATTCGATATGCTCTATGCTTTATGTGTGCTATTAATAAAAAAGGATTCCTTAATAATTTTATATATAAAAAATGTTAAATTTTATCATTGTAAATTTGAGTTCGCGTTGATTGATTTCCGTGATGAGATCGTGTTCAGTTGGCTTGGACCACTACAAATCATATCATAAAATGTTGATTATTGATTACTGGTAAGTAGTAATCATGAAACTTTATTCGTCGACATATTGTATCTGGTCAAAATCAAATCAAATTAAGTACCTATGTGTATTAAACTTTTGCATACGCAGATACGCTAACGCAATTTTGCACATTATGTAAGACTCTATATATTATATTGACAAATGATTACACTACATAACGAAATTTTCGTTTTTAAATCTTAATGTGCAATATCCCGACGAAGTTCTTCCGTTACTTCCACTCCGCCGTACTTAAATGTACGGGACGTCTAATGCAATTTGTAACCAAGATGTCGACTCAGAACTTAAAATACCTTATTCGATATGGCTGTGTGCATAAGATTTTACGTAATATAAATATTTTGTTTCTAAGATTATGTAAATAAGAGTATAAGAACATCGAAAGAGCGACTATTCACGCATACTGCGGTATTATGAAGAGCTGGAGAAATTGAATCTTGGAATCTGATTGCATACATAGATAGCTGCGGAATTTAATTCACGTGACCAACAAACCATCGTTTTCATAATTCTGATAGGACCAGCATAAATTCTTTATATTAAATTTAATTTATTTATTTATTTTTTTTTTTTAAAAAAAAGAGTATTTCTTGATCATATTTAAATACAAATTTAGATTCAAATGAATAAAATGTTCAAAATTCAAATTTTCTAATAAAAATAAGAAGGTTGCGTGGACCGTTATTACGTACAAGGAAAAAACTATTGATATCAGAAGAAATTTTCCTAACGGGATGCGCAATAATTTTAGGGGGGTACACATACTATTGATTTTTTGGTGACCGATATTTACTCTACCCTCCTCCCTTCTTTATGGTGATAATAAAGAGGTACAATATCCTTCAAATCAAAGTCAATGAATTATGCTAAATGGGAATGAAATAGGGAGAAGTTAAAATTGGTGAAACGCGTAACAAAAAGAATAATCAATTAAATTGCTAAAAGAAAAAAAATGTTGGGGCAAAAATATGTATGGTTCTAAAGAGAAGAATAAAAACTCTATTTAGAAAATTTACAATTAATCAAATCAGGGTTTTAATGAAAAAAAAAAAATAGAATTAATCATATAAGTTCAAATCATTTGAGCTCATGCAAGAAATTAATAATAAAAAAAAAAATAGACCTGTTCAATTGTCATGTTGCAGGATATTAGATAAACAAATAAAGTCATTAATAATAAAATTAGAACGAATTACCTTTTGCCAAGAAGTATTATATATTCAATTAACCAAATCAGGCTTTCTTTTGTTTCTCTGTAAGAATAAAGGATATAATCATATGTTCAAAATCATTTGAGCTCTTGCATGGAAGCAAAATGGCTGGTTGCATTAATAATAATTAATTTTAAAAAAGTAAAGGTTCTTTCAAGAATCTTCTTTTTATTAATAAAGATATTCCAAATTGAACTTTTCTTTTGTTATTTGTGAAAAAAAATTAATCATATGCTCCAAACCATTTGGACTCTTGCATGAAGAAACATCACTGGCTGTATAAAGATTTTTTTTAAAAAAATAAGCCTAGTGAAATAATCAAGTTATTACCTGTTTACTAGAGGTAAAAAAAATTATATTAACTAAATTAGGAATTCTTTTGTTTTTTTTGTGAGAAATATTTTTAATCATATGTTCAAAATCTGCATAAGTAGAAAAACATTAAACCAAATTAGGCATTCTTTTGTGAAAACACCAAATTAATTATATTAAATTGGAAGTAATTTAGGTTGATTACATACTAAAATATATTAAACATGTTTAGTATATTAAAAAAAACAAATATAACGAAACTTAGGAACGAGCGTATTTTTGTAAATGGGCTTTATTTAAATATACATTGTTCTGAAAATATTATATTCGATTAAAGGAAATTAATAGAGTCTGAAAAAGGTTAATATTTACTGCGCTACAGATCTAAGGAGATGATCCAAAATCGGAAAAACCTCAATGATAACTACATTGTTATGCATTTTATTATTGGTGATTTTATCATTAATCATTAGTTAATCTCGTAATAGCGGACTTTGTAGCGGACATCCTGAAATTAGCTTATTTTGTAATTTCCCGTTTGCCGCGGCTGCTGTTGTTCAACATATGAAGTTCCATTTTTGTCAATAAACTTGTTTTTTTCAACCACAGACCTGTGACCTAGATGCATGTAAGTAAACCGTCAAAATCCAAAAGAAAAACCTGTTATATGCATATTCCAACATCTAACAATGAGATAACAAGAATGAATATTAAAATATGTTCGTTATAATTTGTGTAGATAATTTCCTGAATAATTTGTATCATTGAAAAATTTTCAACGAGTTAGAATTTTTTTAAAAAACAGGTTTATGTGATCCATTTGAATATACTCTTCTGTAAATTTAGTAAATTTAGTGAAAACAAAGTATTTTTTTTTTCTTCAATTTTAAAATTTATGATTGGCCCTTCTCTTCCCTACCCAACGACATAAATATAGCATTTTTTGGAGATAAAATATTATTTGCATACATCTTTTATTTTACCTTTCGTAGTAAAGGTATAAAAAAAATACCATTCCTTAAGTAGTAATCCGGGACAAAATATATCCGATATTGTAAATTTAGATACCTGCCGCAGATCTTTTTTTCGCGCTAATGTCATACGAAAGCGCAACAAAAATGGAATCCATTTTTTTTTTACATTATTAATGTAAAAATTTGAAGTAGAGGTTAGAACCGGTTAATATTAACCGGTTAAACTTTTCTTGGGTTTCAATCTCCAGAAAAAAAATATATCACGCTACAAATAAATCAATCAATCCGGCTTTTATTTACATATCATATGAATGTATCAAAATTAATGGTACTTTATTCAATATTTAAACACTGCATTTTATTTTTTGTTTTCAGAACAATTTGTTTCTTAAAAAAAAAAGATTCACCTATTTCAAAACAAGTTCACACAAAATAATGTGAAAAAGGATAATTATTTCAAATAACTTCGGTTTATTCTGCTCTCATTTTACGTTTTATTTCAATTGGAAAAATTCAACTGATATGACTGGTTTTTATTATTTAAAGAAAATATTATTAAATGAATTTATAGTTTCACGTTTATTTTGATTAAGTATTGATAAATATAATTTTATTATCGAAATAAAAAAATAATGATCACTCCACCCACCCTCTGCTAATACATTAAGAAAAACCACTCTCCCACTACAATTACTACATTTAGAAAAATTGTTAAAGAAGTATCATTTCCCCACTACAATTAGAAAATTACCGCTCTCCCACTAATTAGAAAAATTGTTAAAGAAGTACCGCTCTCCCACCCAATTAGAAAATTACCCTCTCCCACTACAATAGAAAAATTGTTAAAGAAGTACCGCTCTCCCACCCAATTAGAAAAATTGTTAAAGAAATACCATTCCCCCACTATTATTTAAAACCCACCCTCCCACTGTAATAATTAGACACCCATTTACCGTCGCATTAGAAAAAACCAAATAGACTAAAAGAAAACCAACTCCTCATGGATATATTTCCAGAGGAGAATTGGTTTCCTTTTTATTCTTTTAAACTATAAATTATAATTAATTATAAATTTATAATCCTTTTAAACAATAAATTCAATTAATTATAAATTTACATCTTTCGTCTTCGAACTAAAAGAAACCTTCTCCGCCTCTAATCTCTAATCTAAAATTTTTAACATTAAAGAAAATTTTAATAAATGCGCGAAGACGCGATCTTTAAATTTTTCTTTAAATGTATAAAATTTAAATTTTAAGAAATAAATTTTCATTTAAATTTATTTTTATATAATGTATATATATTATCTATTTAACAATTTTATTAAGTTTAAAAGAATTTGGTAGTCAAAATTCATTCGAAAAAAGAGATTTTTTAAAAAAGTAATTTTTGTAAATTTATTATTTTGTGTTAAAATTTCTAAGATGTGTGTGTATTATGGAGAATCAACAGAATCTTGGTGGGTTTATATAACAAATACTTATCTTATATCATCTATGAATTATTATGAATTACAAAATTTATAATTTACACAACAGCATGTATACATCAGTATAGATTTTTTCTTTTTTATGACTTTATCACTAAATATAGTCCGGAGTCCCGAAATATCACCATGATCAAAATTTTTTTAGGGTTTATACGCTTTTTTAGTTTCTTTTTATTAGCCGGGATGTTTTCCTAAAATTTGTGTCACCAATTTGAAATCAGAAATTTTTTGAGACAAATACAATTAAAATACAGAGTATATTTTTTGGACAAATACAATTAAAATACAGAGTATGTAATTTTTGGCTTTTGTATTATGTTTCAGATATTGATTTTCAAATGTTCAAATAGAGACGCTTTATAAAAAAAAAAAAAATGCAAGTTACATTAAACGTTTCCGTAATATGTTTAATATAATATAAAAAGAACGAATATGAATAAAATGGCCATGGAATATAGTTTCATAGTAATCATCGATAAGAATGTAGGAAATAGTCTACGACATTTTAGTATTATGGAATAGTTTATTATCATCTACATTACAAACGAAAATTTCGTTTGATAAAAAAAAATTAGGAGGCTCCTTTTGATGTTTGGATAAGCCTTTAGAAAATATGACTATAATTACATGAATTATAAATTAAGAATTTGTTTATTAGACGTAGAATATCTTATTTATCGGGTTTACTTTTTACTGTAATAAGCTCGAATTAATTTCTCAATTTAACTCCTCGATTAAAAGCGATTCAATGTCTGAACTAAGTTAATTCCGTTTTATTTACTGTGTATAAGTGTTAATTTAGTGTCATTTCTTGATAAAGCCAAATTTTACATCTTCATTCACCAAACTAAGAATTATTTTTTATTTTCTGTTAAGCATCCCATTTTCAATAGAATCTAACTTGAAATATTTGATATAACATTCGTTTTTTATCGAGAATGGCAAGATTCTATTCGGACAATCATAAAGTCGTCCAGCAATGAATGCGTCGGGTACCGGATCACAGTCACTCATAATTAACTCCTATATGTTCTCCACGAAAATTAAATAATACGTACTTTTTCATAATTCGCATCTGTTGTGTTATTTGTGTAAGGACGAGATCGGATGCTGAATTCATAGGTTTGGATGTTCCAAGTAGTTACACCACACTGCCAACTTGTTAATGTGCATACAAACAATGGACCGTTATAAAATATAAATAATTTACTACTATAATGATTAAAGTGCGGCTCGATTCTTACAAAAAGCATTTTAATGCTAATTAACGTTTGGTTAAGTTAAGTGGAATTTATAGGAGTTATAATTTCATGGTCGTTAATTTCACGTTCGTAAATCCACGTAGTTAAATGCTGTTTCACGTGATATCACAAGATTATCAGATGATAAAAATGAAATTTTTTCTCTGTTTGCTTTTTTAATATTTTTGACGCATGTATTTCTTTCGTGAAATAAACAAAATTAAGCCAAGATTTTATAATTTCCTGCCCCTTAGTTGCGGTTTACAAACCATTACTTTGATTAAACGAAAATTTTCTTCTTCAAGAATGGTTTCTCAGGTTTGTTTTTTTTTTTAATTAAAAGTAATTGAAAAAATAATATATTTATGTTCTTTATTGTTATTTAGACTGGTTGGACTAGATTAATTCGGTAATGAAATTTATTTTTTTTTTAATTAATTAATTAATTTTGTTATTTTGATTATTAAAATCCTTTTATGAATAGATTCATAGGTGAAGATGATAAATCATATTCGGGTCAACCTATTGTTGATTCGAATGGATTTTTACCGCCCATTTCGGAATTAAAAGCCAATATAATTCAAGGAGATGTTCTTACGGAAGAAATAATAAATATTACGGACAAGACGATCAAAGTCAAAAAAGTAATTCGATTTTTTAAAATTTAAAAATTTTAATGTCTCTCTTTTAATAATTAAGTATAATTAATAAAATTAAAGGAGTTTTATTTATAATTTTTAGTTATTAACACCATTAGAACCATCAAAAATTCCAATAATTCGATGTATTGGATTGAATTATCGAGAACATGCAATAGAAACATCAAAACCAATACCAAAAAATCCAATATTATTTATAAAACCATCATCTAGTTTACAAAATCCTTTTGATAAAATTAGAATACCTACTATAGCTTCTAATAATCAAGTTGATTATGAAGCTGAATTAGCTGTGATAATTGGTAAAGATTGTAAAGATGTTAGTAAAGAAGATGCTTTACAATATGTTTTGGGTTATACTGCGTCAAATGATGTTTCCGCTAGGAAATGGCAAGGTGTTAATTAATTTCTTTAAGAAATTTCTATGAATTATTTAAATAAATTAATTTATTTTATAATTTAGATAGTAAACTTGGATCTGGTCAATGGTGTTTTTCGAAGGTAAATATGTTATTTACAAATATATACTTCGTTTGGTTTTTTTTTTCACTTGTTTATTTGATTGTTTTCTTAATTATAGGGATTTGATACATTTTGTCCAATTGGACCACAATTAGTCTCACCTTCGATTATAAAAGATCCAAATTCATTAAGAATAAGAACAAAACTTAACGATAATCAATTATTACAAGATTCAAATACATCTGATATGATTTTTAATGTAGCTGAATTAATTAGTTTTTTAAGTCAAGGCACTACATTACAAGCTGGTTCTTTAATTTTAACAGGAACTCCTCAAGGTATAGTTTTTAATTAACAATGATGTTTGATTTAATAAGAATTTGTTAATTAAACTGAAAAAGAAAATATATTTTTTGAATTTATAGGTGTTGGATATACTAGAAAACCTCCAATTTATCTTCAACACAATGATAAAATTGAAATTGAAATTGAACAAATTGGTACTTTAACTAATTTGGTTGAATATGAAAATCACAATTCTAAATTATAGACAATTACAAAAGTGCTTTAATTCCTTTTTTTTGGGATTACATTTTAATTATATATATGTAATATACATTTTAAATTTTATATAAAATTAAATAATAATTGAACATTTGAATAATAAATTTAAAAATTTTTTATATTATTATATGGGGAACGATGACAAAGTACATTATTTAATAATAATTATATTTTCAAGGAATTAATAGAATAAAATTGACACGCCAAATAAAGGTATTAAGCTGACTAAGTTAATTATGTAAATAAATCCGTCACAGTGGTCAGTTAATCGAAATTCGAAGAAATATTCAATACTAGAAAATCTCCCATCAACTTTCCAATATCATCAACGATTATATCAAGAGTTAATGTGAATAATCAACATTAATGACTCCTTAATATTGAAACCAATTTATGGCATTTGCATAAAAGGCAGTCAATTGAAAGATTGATTAAATACATGTACATAAAAGTTTGAATTATGATGAACTATGGCGAAATTTCTTCTAGATATAATTATTATAACAATTTTATTCATCAATCACGCAATCAAAACACTCCGAAACTGAAATTTAATAAAAAAAAGTTAAAAAAATATACCATCTATAAATAATAGAGGATCTTTATATAGATAAATAAATTGAAAATTACCTAAATCGGTTGAATTTACTGGCTCCGGAAGATTTTTGAAACTTAACAGTCTACTAGTATAGATTGCTTGAGGGTGAGTTTCTGTATTTTTAGATATATTTCATTATTTAATCTTTTTTTTTTATATTTATGTCTTACAGTAATTTCATCGTATACTTTTATTTGGGAATAAAAATTTCCATTCATGTCTCTTATTTCATTTCTCCATTTTCTTAATTTTGGGATAATTCTTTAGCAGTTAGTCTATTTTCCGCTTTAGCATCCCAGCATTTAACGATCCAATCTGCGAGTGGTTTTGGAATATCTTCGGAATTTGGTCCAAGTTCTTTACATATCCCAACAGTTAACGTATGATCATGAGGAATATTACTATAAGGAGTTTCTTCAGACATTAATTCATTCATTAGTATTCCAAATGAATAAATATCAGCTGCTTTTGTATATTAGTGTCCACGTAAAATTTCTGGTGTCATATAAGGTAATACTCCAAAACCTCTTTCTTCCTTGTCATTATTTGCTTGTCGGCACATCCTAAATCACATATATACTGCATGATTACGATATATATTAAGTAATATATTTCCTATATGAAGGTCTCCATGATTTTTTAGCATCATGGATATTTGAAGTCCTCTTGCTATATGAAATGAGTACTGAATTTTTAACTTTATATCTATATAATTTCCATGTTCACAATATTCTAAAACCATCATATACTCTTTAGTATTTGGATCTTGAGTTATTCCATATTGAATAATATCCCAAGTATACATGTGAAGGTAAGATTTGATCTAGTACAATATGACGTTGAAAAAATTAATATTTGCGTGAAAGATCTAGGAAAATTATTTAATAAATTACCTCATTTAACAAATCTATACTCATGTCGAAAGAATCATCCAAGCTTTTTAATGCAACTTTAACATCAGTTCTATAATATTCTTGGTCGTCAATATCCCAATAAATAATAAATCCTTTAGTCCATATAACTGAATAAACTTTACCAAAACCTCCTATTAATTTAAGTAATATCTTGTAAATCTTCAAAAGGTATCCATTCAAGACATTTTCTTACCACTTACAGCATTAAGTTGTGAATTTTGGATTAATTCATCAATATATTTATTTCCACTAGTCCAATTTTTAAAATTTTCCTTAAATCTTTTGGCATTACAAGATTGACACCACAATTCTCCTGTGCCAGGTTCTTTACATTCCCAACATGTTCCATATATTTCTTTTCTTTTTCCAAATATTCCATATAAATTACTCTATCATCTGTCTTATTATATTCTTCTTCGGCAGTTGAATTAATATGAAAAGTTGAAACATATTCCTTTATTTAAATAAATGATTTTAAAAATGATTAAAACTAAATATAATATCATAGATTAATTATTTACGATATAAAAATTCTACCTGATATTGAACACTACCATGTTTTCATGAATACATTTTGTAATTTTTTTGTTTAATAATAACGTAAACGAAAGCAAAAGAAAAAGTTCACGGATCATTCATCATTGATACGAAATAATGAAACGATTTTTTTAAAATAGATGTGTTTTCTAATTTTAGATTTATTTCCTTTCTACGTGTACCACTGTAACTAAGGATAGAAGATAATTTTCTTGTTAACAAAAAAAAATTGATCAGCATTATCCGATTCTTGAAAGTCGGGATCGTCCAACATTTTGATCTTTGGACTGCGCAAGTACTGCGGAGAAAACGGAAAACTACGATTTGTGTTGACTATCGGGAACTGAATAGCATCACAAAGAAGGACTTCCGAGAGTCGATGATATGGTCGATTCTTCGGAAAGTCTCAATGGTTTCGTCTCTAGATCAACATTTTGTAAACTTTTCTTCTGAAAGCTGACGAAATACTTCCATATGAGTTCAAACCTTCGCAAGTTTAGAACCAAGGAAGACAGCAATGGTGAATTATTGTCGATTAGTTGTCGATTATTTCAAAATTTTTTATACCCAATTTGAAACATGCTTCATTATTCAAAGAACAAATTTGTTTATGACAATCAATAAATACAAACGCACTATAAAAGTTTAAAAGATATTCATAGAAAGCATTTAATTGTCTAGTAATTTATTTTTTAAGGGAAGTGAAATATTACAAAATTTTGACACGTGTATAGTCATGTGCTGATACAATGTGCTGATACAAAGAATATATGTAAAGTGTTCATATTTACTTATATAAAGAACAATTTTTTAATCTAGTTCGTGATAATAAAGGGAACATAAATTAATTAATCACTATACTATATAAAGATTGAAACTTTGAAGGTAATTACGAATGGAAATTTGTCCTAATAGATTCGAGATTACCATTTCATTGTCGTCCTTCTTCATTTGATTAGTACTATAATTTATTTGATCCAATAAATAATAATAATACAATAAATACAGTAAACGTAACCAGCATTTCATTCTTTATATTTAAGTGCTGCTTTAATAGCAGGGTCATCTTCTACTTCTTTGGCATCAGTAAAAGTATGGAATAAATCATCGGGTAATCCTTCTTTCAATAATTCTAATCTTTCGTGGAACATTTCCAAAGGGGTTTTCAATACTTCATTATCTTTATCCTTTTCTTTGCTTTCATCGTCATCATAGTCATCATCATCAGATAAATTGCCAGAGTTATTGTCATTCTTACTGTCGCTTTTATCTTCTTTATTGTCATTTTTAATATTACGTAGTTTTGTTGTTATTTTAGAAGAAATGGAAGCAGCTTTATGAGGTGATAATATTTTCGCGCTTAAGGGAGTTTTCGGTTTACTCGAAGCTGATTTAAGTGGATCGCTGTCAACAGAATCAGGTGAATCCATAGCAGTACCATATAAATATGAAACATCTACGTGAAGTTTATCTAATAATCGATTGGTCAAACTTGACTTTCGTACAGGTTTATGAGGATCACTGAGCGCTGTTGTCGCTTCTCCTGAAGTAGCTGCAACTGCTTGCTGTGCAATAACATGGGTTGCTGCATCTTCAGCTTTCTTTTCCTCTGGTGATTCACTCTTTATATCTTCTTCATCACCAGCATAGTAATTACGGAGATAATTATAAATTGTTGGGAAGGTTCGAGTATATGAGTGTTTTGGTTTTTCTGGTGGCATATCCTTTACATGTTCTGTTGTAACATCTCGAACATATATACGAAGAATTCTTCCAGGATGTTCTCTTGCAACAGTTGTATATCTAAATAAAAATAAATGTTAATTATTATTATAAATGATGACGCTAAATAATAAACTACGCACATTTCCGGATCGAGTTCGCCGGTATCACCAATAAGAATAAATTTACGATTAGGAAAATCCTATTATGTTATGAAAAAAAAATTTTTTTTTTTTAATTCATTTTTATTTTAGAAGAAATATAAGAAACTTCGTGTTTCTGTGAAACATTAAATATTAGCATTACTTACTTTGAGTAATTCTCTAATGTACATGAATTTACTAGCCATAGGATTTTCTTTTTGTTCATAAGCACTTTTAATTAAACCATCATAAAATTTAAAATGTGCCGAACCGGGAGGAAAATTATAGGTTTGAAAGAAGCTTCTTAAAGATGGGAATAATTGCCATGGTGAGTTGGACACATAATGAACTGATGCTCCTCTTTCATACTAAAATAAAATAAAAATAAATATATATATATAAATTCTTATATAAAAGACCTATATATGAAATAAACTTACAAATTTACGATAGGCGTCGGCCATTCCTGGAACCTTCAATTAATTAAAATAATAATAATTTATTCATTTGTATAATTAATTATAATTAATCGATCGAAATATAAAAATTGTCTTACATCTTTGAAAGGTTGCAAAAATGTTTTGGATAAAACTCTTTTTGCACCTTGAAGAATATCTGTATCTTTGATAGTATCATCAATATCCTACGCACGAAATGAAAATAAAATTAGGCCTATATATTTAATAATTAGAGATCTAAGGTGATACTTACGGAAATAATGGAAACTCCTTCAGGTTCAATTAGATTCACAACACCATAATGAGGATCAGCACCTTCTCTAAAAACTCTAACTTTCAATAATCTAATTCTATTTTTATCTTTACTTCCGATAAAATTATTAATAAATCCAGTAACAACATTTTCATTATTTTCTTCTCCAATCCATTTAAGAATAGTTTTTTTCGGAATTGCCAAACTACCATAGAAATGGCCTGATTTTGGAGTAATTTTTGCACGAGTAATTTCACTTTCTGGATGAGTTTGTGGGTTAATAATCTTCCCTGCTTGATTTAATACTTTATTTAAGTCAGGTACATTCACAGTTGCTGTTGTGGTCGTAGAACCTTCTCCATGAGGTTCAACGGTGGTTGTTACTGGACCTTCATCATTAGGATCACCTTCAATGGACATTTTATTGGAATCAGTCAACCCTTCTACTTGTACAGTAAATTCTCCTTGACTAACATTATTAGCCCAGAAATATGATGTACGTGATTCAAGAAATTGAAATCTTTCATCATCTTTTTGAAGTGCTAACGCCGTTAATCCTTATTTAAAATGAATTAAAATTAAAATTTTTTTCTTTTGCTTAAATTATATTAGAATGATTATAATGCTAACCTAAGAATAGACTACGCGTTTTACTTTTTTTTGGTGCAGAGAATGCCCAACCACGAACACGAATATTCCAATCATCAGTAGTAGGCTTTCCTATTTTAAGTCAAAACGTTAATATTTGGCTAAATTATACTAACTTTATTAAAATTAAACTGATATCGTTTTTATTACCGTCAAAATTCTTAGTTGCATAAGTAGGAAATAATAAGCAAATCGGTTCTAATGGACCGTCATTTTCCTCTTCAGCAGACTTATTTTTACCGTTTAAATCGTTTATAGCTTCTTCTACTTTTGCCATTATTTTGTTATAAATTTCCATTTTAAAAGGAAAACACGATTAATATATATATGTTTTTTATCGATGATCTGCAATTTTCAATCTTTAAAAGGAGGTATTGGATATTTTGATTATAAACCACTTTTTAGGGAATGAGACATTTCTTTGCATCAAATAGATGTGTCCTCGTGAGTTTTACAATTTTAGTATTAAACAATGAATTTTTTATTTTGGGAAAAAGAAAAAAAAAATTAAAAATATCTTTTGAAAAGATTATCTTCTTTTTTAATTAAACAAAAAAAAAAAAAAAACGAAAAATAAAAAAAAAAAAAAAAAGAAAATTCCATTCTTATAAAGTATTATTTGAATAATATAATAATTTAAAGGACTAGAATTTTAATAATGGTTTATAGTAAAATCGTCAAAATTACGCGAACTAAAGACCTTTTTAGGAAATTAAAAAAAAAATTAAGGGACAAAAATAAATTTTACGCCGTAATTATGTTGGCGTAATTGATTTACTTAAAAGGACTTATTAATTCCCATCGACACGTTATTTTAATTTTTTCCCCCATCTATATATTATTTAGATATACATTATTTATGATGACGCAAATTTTTGGGTTTTTATAGTTTGAAAGATCGACATAATGAGCAATTGAGCATAATGAGTGTGAAAGTACAATGTAGAAGCCTAGAAGGTTGTGTTGTTATATTTTGTTTTTATAGGTCATTCGATAATTTAATCCTACAAACTTTTCATTAATGCTTGCATCATTCCCTATGAAAAGAATGAAACCATCTCTCCCGCACGAAAAAGTAGCCCAAATATGTTAAATAAAATAATGATTTTGTTTCAGGCGAGAGAATTATAACCAAAAATGAACAAGTTTAACTTTCATTTCGTCACGTGACTCCATTTACTCATTAACTTTACTTATAGCAGGTGTCAAAACCATGTACTTCATCTGGGTCATCGATGTTTTTGGCAACTCAGTCTTACCTTCGATCTGTCAGATTTTCGAATTAGGTAAAATGGTAAATGAATGGCGGATGACGTAAATTTTAACAAAGAATGATATTTGTAAAAATGACCTTTACCTTTTTTTTTAAAAAAAAAAACTAATTAGAACGGAAAATATCTTTAAATTTAGCGCGTAAGATACAAGTCATGTAATTTAGTCTTTCAACTTGAGCCAGTAAGTCAGTAACTCATTCACTGCCTCTTTTTAATCTTACCTAAAGTTTAATTTAAGCTTTTAGCGTGTTTTTTTAATAAATTGTATAATGGTTACCATATTTAGTAGTATTAAAATCATTAAGCTATATGTGTCATACTGAGTTGTAAAATCACGAGACTTTTTAACCTTAAAATTTTTCGTTGATTAAAGTTTAATAAAGAGACGAAAGAAATTTATATTTAGAACATTGTAAATATAATTATAAAACATTCACAAACCATTTCAAACTTTTAAAAAGACCAAAAAAAGATCTATTTTTTTACAATAAATTATCATATTCCATACGCCATACTTTTTTATTCAATGAAGGAAAGGGAGTTTGAGTACTTGTAGTACTTTTAAAAAAAAAGAAAAAAACCTATAAACGTAAATCAAAACCATAAAAACTCTATATAAATTAAGAAAGGGAAGTGAAGATAATAAAGAAAATCGCTGGGATTTTCGTTATTTGGTAAAATGAGGAGAAAAGGGATATTTACAAGGGAAGAAGGAGATGTGTACAACCATACGGAGACAAAAAAAAAAGGTAGTTAAAACAAATGGTGTGATGATGAAGATGAATAAAATGTATTATTGAGAGATTATGAATTACGTCAAGTAATTAATGATAAATTAAAATAAATTAAAAATTCTATATATATGTGAGGTATTTTATCTAAGAATTAAATTAAATACAAAGAATGCTTTTTTAACCGCCTTTTATATAAACCCTCCGGATGGAAATATTTAAATAAAAAAACTCTATTTATCTAATGAATATAGAAAAAAGATTAGAGAATTAAGAAGAACTTTTATAAAATAATTAATAATGTACAGGATTATAATTATGTTCGATTAATTTTGCGGCCAATAAATCTCCTTCGACTCGTGGATCCCAAGCGGCATAAACAACTAAAGCAAGACTTAGAGCGATAAGAGAATGGATTAGAGTCCTTTCCCAAGGTCCTAATTCAACCAAACAAGAAGTGCTTGTAGAAGTTGATATGTCGACTATATGGTGGTTGATGGAAATTTGAGTACGAATGCTTCGGATGGATGAAATGAGTGATTTCATGGTGAAATGAAAGTTTTAATGAGTTTTGAATTAATTGTTTTGTAAATAGGTTAAACCTTTGTCTTTAATATGAGGAGTATGAAGAAAATTTGGATTATAAGGAAAATTGGTAGTATGTATTGTAATAAGAAAAAGGTTTAGTGCTCGCCGGGAGAGTAATTAATATGAATAATATAGGAATTCGAGAAGAAATGAAAGTATGGGTATGAAATATAAAAAAATTTTGATCTAGATTAATGCATTCCCAACTCCAAAAATGCTCTATTTCTATATTTGAGAAAAGACAGTCAAAGAAAAAAAAAAAGAAAAGAATTTGCACACTTTTTATATATTCAATGTTATGCCCGGTTAATTAATGACCTGCATGAACCGATCTTGATTGGAAAAGCTCACTTATAATAACTCTTGTCAAACTGTTACGGTTATGCACATGTAGATATTTAATTTCTTTTGAAATTCGGAATTGGGGATTTCCTTATCAGAATGACCTGCAAAATATGAATAAAATTGGTGAAGTGTAATTTAAATATTTATTAATTTATTGTCCACAAATAGTCATTCATTATCTAATCTTTTAAAATCAATCAAGTATCATATTCTTATGAAGTGCATATGTGAACATTAAATATAAATTTGTGTATATATAGCGAAAATTCTGTGTCGATTTTAATATAAATAATCATATTATTTAATATTAAAAATATTTGGAACTGGGTAAGGGGGTATAGGACTCATAAAATTACCATATATATGACCAATATAACATTAAAATAGTAACAAAAAGATAAATTTATTATTGCCTTTAATGAAAATCAAATAACTGCTTTATTATTAGGGTAATAAAACTTTTTTTGTAATAATTTTTTTTTTTTTAAACGACTATATTACAATTTTTTTTTTATTTCCTCTTTTTTTTGAAATGTACATATATATTCTAAATATATACTAATCTATATAAAAGTATTACTGTCCAGCAGTTTTTTTTTTTTTTTTAAAAAAAAATATAAAAAAAAATTCAATAATACTTTTTTTTTTTTTAAAAAAAAAAAAAATTATATAAAATAAATAAAAAATACATTTAAACTTAAAATTTTTTTCATATGTAATAATAAAACCTTCGTTTTATTGGTGATGGATTTGAATCAAATATAGGGAAATTATTTGGTATACCAACAATCGGAGCTACAAAACCCCATCGTTTCATTTTCTTTTTTTGTTCACTTGTTATAGAATCTTCTTGCTCAATATTTGACTCTTCCGAATTAGTGGTAGATGAAGGCACATGAACGTAACCCCAACGCTTTTTTGATAGTTCGGGAACTTTGTGAGCTGCAAGTGATTCTACCACTACAACCATTGCTTTTGGAAAGTAGTGATATCTATTCGGATATGAGATTATTGTATTGAATTCATTTAATTCATTTAATTCATCTAATTCATCTAATTCACTTAATTGTGAATCTGATGATATGCGAGAACTTTTATATGTATCAGGAATTATTTTAATATTGCTTGTAATTGACCTTGATCTTCTTATACATTTCCCTACCTAAATGAAAAAATAATTAATTAAATTTAATTAAATTTAAAAAAAAATATTTTTTTTATCTCCGAAACAATGATCCAATAAAAGGAATTTTTACTTACTTTGGAAATTAAACTATTACTTCTACGAGACATATTAATATTAATTTTTTTTTTTGTATATATATTATATATAAAATTTTTATTATTCTGATCCAAAGCAGAAACAAGATTTACTTGGTTGAAATTTTGATTTTTTTAATTTTTTTTTCTTTTGTACGTATTTTGAAAAAAAGAGAAAATCTTTTTTTATTTTTTTTTAGATTGGACATTCTTCGTATTCTTATATATGATTTCAATAATAAAGAATTAAAAGATTGTTTATACTTTTAAAGTATTATCTCCTTGTTAATTTTGACAAAAAAAGGCAAAAAACAAAGTGTTTAAACCCTTTGTTAGAAAAATACTTTGTATTATCTGACGTTGTTAGGATTGTTCCTGTAATCTTTAAAAGGAAATGATTGTCACAAAAAAAAAAATTGTTATTCTAATAATACCTTTTGATATCATAAAAAAAGGTTAGCATAATATATTATTGGATTGTTTTGGAATAATATATAACAAACCCTAAAAAAAATTCGATTTTTTTTCGATCATATACATAAAATTATACTAAAATTAATTATTCTCCTTTCTTCTTTTTTTGACGAGTCAGATGAGGTCATAACTCTGTCTATATACGGGGTTGTCTAACAAGGTTATGTACCACTTTACCTATTCCGATAATATTGTTAATACAATATGTTTAAAGATAACACAACTATGGCGTAAAGTACATGTGAAGTTATAACAGATAAGCCATAAGGTCTTGTAAATTAGTTAACACAATAGTAAAAAATTGGTGAATCATATTCTTTTTTGGACAAAAGTACAACAATAGGGAGTTAAGATTTCGAAATTGTACGATTCGTCAGGATAAGACTCAAACTCAACTAGCATTTATTTATGCAGGAACAAATTCTAAAACGTAATATTTAAACTAAAGTGAAATGGTTAAATAAGAGAGATGAATGTATGTTAGAAACAACACTAACGATCATTATGGTAGTGAGGTGGTGGTCTTCGAAGAACTTGTTGTTTGTCTTGAATGGTAAATCAACATTGGTTAACATATTCCTTACTATATGCGGTTACAAGTTATTCCGTAATGCATGATTAATTTTTAATTGGTTAAACTTAATTTTATAAACAAATGTATTTCATAAATAATAAATTTAATATATAAATAAAAAAGAAATATTGGTTGATAACGTTACACATATGAACGTTTGTTTTTATTAGTGACCAAACATTATCATGAAAAAATATCATTGAATAATATTTATTAATGTTTAGGTATAATTTAATAAATAATACATCATATCGTAAAAAAATTAATAATTATTATTAAATACAAAAAAACTAATCTATAATACATCGGGGTCAACCGTTCTATTACATTACTCAATGGCACCACTAGCCATGGCTTCTTCTACTTCTTTAACTTCTCCTTCCATAATTTTACTTCTTCCAAGTGCTTTTTTTGCTTCATCAAGGTTACCCGCTTTCTTAAATACTAAAGCCAACTTTTTACAATCAACAATACTTGTTCTTACTTGATCTAAATATTTATCCATTGTCAATTGTCCAGTTTGTACTTGTATAACTAATATATTCTGCTTAATCTCTAAAGCATTTTTCCTATCTGTTAAATCGTCTGGAATTGGTTTATGTTGTGATTCCAATGTTGCAATTTGAGCATTAACTGCATCAACTTCATGTTGTATTACAAGATTAGAAACAAGGGCATCAACACTAGTAATAATATATATGTTAATAAATTTCAAATAATCAATATATCATTTAATTAAAATAAATTATAATATTAATTACTTGTTTAATTGCTCTACTGCTTGCTCCAAATCATTTTGTTCGCTACTTGTTGAAATCGTATCACGACTTGGAGTTGCTGCTGCAACTGTTCTATGTGGTGTTGCTTTTTGTTGTGGAACAGGAGTTGATAATTGGGAAGGGATTTCATTTTTAACAGAGTTAGGTGTACTTGGCGGAACTGATGATTTTGGTGTAGATGTGACTTTTGGTTTGATTGGTGTTTGTTGAGGTGTCCTTGGAGTAGCAGCTAGTGGATCTGATTGTAAAGTATTTCTAATAGGAGTTACCGGAGCTGATGTTGATGCTTGAGTAGTAGATTGTAAACTAGCAAAAGATGAATTATTAGTGTTAAACTCATCTATAATAAGCCATTTCTCAGTCTTTGCTACAATATCTGGTTTCGTTAAGGGTATTCGTATTCTTAAACGAATTTCTAATTTTCCACCTGTAGGTTTCCGTAAGTTATCTACTAGCTGATATTGAATAACATTAAATTATTTGATTATAAATAAATAATATTAATTATGTTTGTATAAAATAATTGTCACATACATCTAAAACTTGATGAATTTCGGCCTTATTTAAAAATTGTTCCAACTTAATGGTAGCTTTTCCTAATGAAATGGTTTTTCGTAAAAATCCTCTATAATGAAATACTTCAAAAGTAGCTTTTTTGGAGCTCACATAACGTTGAAATGCTTTTGTCCGGTCTATGTTTATAACTTTTTTCCAATTAAATACTAAAAATTATAAATGAAATTATGGAATACTATAAAAATTAGTGAATTTTATAACATTAGAGAATTTTTTATTAAAAACTAAAAAATTTTAAACCTGGATCCATTCCACGTGGAGCAGTTGATGTATCGCCTTTACCACTACCAGCACCAGGACTACCTTCAGTTGGCCATCCAATATCCCAACTTACGAATGCATCAACATCTTTTCCATTCACTTCTTTATTGCCTAAATTATAGGCTCTAACAATGCAAACTTCCATATCATTTGCAGATAATTCTAAGAAAGCATTTTCAATATTATATGTTATGTCTTGAAAATGAAACGCTGGTACATCTTTTCCGTGCGTACGATATGAAATCAATGAAGTTAGATCAGCCGCAAAAGATTTTTTATAACGGTAAAAAGTCGTAGCTTCAACCTTATTTCCAGTTTTCAAATAATAAGCTGATAGTGTAGTACATAAAGCAACTTGTGATTCTAATTGAGATATTAGACGCGCATACTGTTCTTCTCTTGAAATCTAAATAATAATAATAATAATAATAATAATAATAATTTTAGAATATCGTAAAATACCACAAAAATAAAAATGCCATAAAATAATATCTATTTAAATTTACCATGATAAATGGTTGTTCGTCATCATCAATGATACTCGCATTAATAGCATTATCTAGCACTGTTAATACTCTTTTTTTTGGAGTCGATACTGGCGTTACGTTCGTTGATACATTTTTTCGTAAGGTGGATGGACTTTGTGGTACAGGTTCACGTTGAGACACATCAGGATCACCGGGAATCTCCCACCCTTCGGGTAAATTGGCACCATTTTCTAAAGATTTCATTATTTTACGGATATCTGTTGCTGTATTAAGAAACTCTTTTGCGCGTGGAACATCAGAGGTTTTAAATTTAATAGCCGCCTCCTTATATTGCATAAACTTTTTATTTAAAATATCAATGATCTCCTGATTTTGAGAAGAAATTTCTGTCTTTTGCTGTGCACTAATATCAACCCTATTATTCTCTGATTTAACTTCAATTTCGGAAACTTGTTTACTTTGTGACAAAAGTTGAGCTCGTTTCGCTTCTAGTTGTTTATATGCTTTCACTGATTCTACAGCTCCAGCTTTGTCACCTTCCCGCTTTTTCATAATAGCATTGAATTTTTCTTCTTGTATATATTTTGCTAAAAGGTCTACATCATTTGATTGTAATTTCGCTTCAATTGATTGTTCTTCAACAACTTGCAACTCCGAACTTTCTTGACTTATTAGAGATTCACCGTTATCTTTACTAACTATAGTTTGAGTTTCCTGTACAACAATTTTTTCTGTTGTAGTAGTTTTTTTTACATCCTCATTTTTTTCTTTATCACTTTGATGGCCTCCTAATCCTTGTAATTCTTTCTATAATTATCAACTAAGTTAGTATAATCGTTTAAACATATTATCTTAATAAATCAATTAAAAAGTAGAAATAAAAATAAAAAGAATAAAAAAAAAAAGTAGAAATTAAAGTAAAAAAAAGGGTAGAAACCAATTAAAAATTAAAAAATTAGAAATCAGAATAAAAATAAAAAAAATAGGAACCAAATAAAAATAATATAAAAAGTAGAATTAAAGTAAAAATAAAATAATTTCAAAATCAAAATAATAATAAAATTAAGAATAAAATATAATCAAATAATAATTAAATAAAAATAAAAATAAAAATAAAATTATTAAAAATAACGTACTAACAAATTTGGATCCTTCATATCATCTTCAGTAAATTCAACTTCATGATCATCATCATTCTCTGCTCCCAAAGCACTTATTGCATCAATATCGATATCACCAGGAAAATTTGGGATTGATGTAAGATTAGATTTTGT
This sequence comes from Rhizophagus sp. LPA8_4_AMF, assembly GCA_021464525.1. Lineage (NCBI taxonomy): Eukaryota > Fungi > Glomeromycota > Glomeromycetes > Glomerales > Glomeraceae > Rhizophagus > Rhizophagus sp. LPA8_4_AMF. The sequence continues at coordinate 11,064 of JADRCO010000394.1, read as the reverse complement.
TTTAGTTTGAGTTTGAGATTGTAGTTGTAGTTGTGGTTGTGGTTTTGATTGTGATTTTGGTTTACTTTTTTGAATACTTGAACTTAAAGCAGTTAATTCCCCCTTTAAATTTAAAAGAGAATATAAAAATTAAAATCATAATTATAATATTCATCCAACTATTAAAAATATAAATAAATAAAAAGTCATACCAATAAATCTGGATCATTTAAATCCGCTTCATCAATATCATCATTCATAGGTATATCTAAATCATCAAGTCCTTCTATACCAAGACTTCCTAAATCAATTTTACCAGGATTATTGGGTGTTTTAGACCATCCAAACATTTTTTTTTATTTATTTTTTTTTTATTGATATTTTTATTATAAATAAAATAAGTAAAAGAACGGGTATGAATAAAATAAAAACTTTTTTTTTAACTATATTTTAATTTAAGACGAGAATAAAGAATATTTAATAAATAAAAAGCATTATTTTTTTTTCCGTTTTTGTAACGGCTTTTATCTAAAAAAAAAAATAAAAAAATTCATGAGAAAGATATTTCCAAAACCATACGCGCATTCACTCAAATATGATTGTTAAACCTTTCATAAATCTGTTTTGTTAAAATAAAATAAAAAATTAATAAATATATTGCCTACCATATAACGAATTCAATTGAAAAGTATAAGTAATAAAAATGTTTTTTGGATCGATAAAGCCTGAAAGAATGGCTATTTTGTTTATATATTTATGTGATGGTTACACGACATCTCAAAAAATTTTAAAAATCGTTAGATTAATTTTATTAGGCTGAAGATGAGATTACTAAGAAATATTTATTTAATTAATAAAGCATTCGTAAACTAATTATACAGCAAGAAGCAAAGCTATTTTGTAGTAAATCAAGAAGTGATTCAGGTAAACTAACTAACATACAAATGAACATAATACGATCGTTAAAGATCAGATAATTTGTTATTCTTCCTCCTCTTGAATTTTTTGTGGTTTTTGTTCATCATATTGAGTATCTCCTCCCAACAAACCAATATTACGTAAAATATAAACTGCCATTTTGTAAACACTCCAAATAGAAACGGTAAAGAAAGTAGTAGAGATTGCTGAAAAGGTTAAAAAAAGTGCGACAGGAACAAAGAATAACAAACCAATCCCAACGAAAAATCCTTCTGCCAACAAAATACCCATTCCGCTGATAAATAAGACAAAAGTAAGAGTACCGATAAGAAAGGTGATTAAAATGGCCAAAGGAATAACATTTAAAGCTGCTACACCATAACCAAACCAACTTAGAGGAGGAAATTTATTCCAAACATATCTAGCTGACTTGATAATCGGTTTAGAATAATCACGTGGGTGTTGAAAAATTTCGCGTCCTTTATCCATTGCCGTTTCTAAAAGATTATATACCAATGATTCTTTTGCGGTTTCCCTTTGTGTAAAAGAGCGTTGAGAAAAATTATTTAGTGCTTCATTGACATTATCTTCCCTTTCTTGAAAATCATCGTAATAATATTTTTCATTATCATTGGAATATAACTGCTCTTCAGACATTGTAGATATTGTGAACATGTAAAAGTAAAAAAAAAAATAGAAGGTTAAAGGTAAAATTTTTTTTCGCGATACTACTAAATTTATAAGATTTTTATCAATTATATAAATCAATTTTTTCATGCATCATATTCATGAACTATGACCAAATATTATTACAGAAATAATCTAATGAGTAATCATATAATCATTCAATCAATCAATCAATCAATACAAGTTTCTAAGCAAATTTATCAAATTTATCGAATTGACTCGCAAATATGACTATTAGACTATTATATTGTGCTGCGACAAAAATTATAACAATTTTTGTGCTACTTGACTGTCGATGCATCACATGATTAATAAAGTATTTTAATAAGCCACTCGAAATCAATATGATTGATAATCTATATCAGATATTCTTTGTCTTTATTAAATAATAATATAATAATTTTTTTATAGTTAATAATCATTTATATTGACTCCAAATATGAACATAATTAATAGTAATATTTTAAATAAAAGTCCTGTTCTTGTTCCTGACTGTCTTGATCTAGTCTTTAATTGTTTAATAAATGATAAAAATACTTTATTTTCATGTCTATTTGTAAATCACATATGGTATAATTTAGCTGCTCAACATTTATGGAAAGATCCTTTTTCGTTAACTTCGAGTATTCAAAAGGTAAAACTTATTCAAATATACGTATCGAGTTTACCACATAAAGAAATACAACAACTTAACGAGAAAGGATTGGAAATTCCAAATCTTGTAACGCCAAACTTTAGACTTCCATATTTTTCTTATTTAAAAAAAATTGTTTATCGAAAAATTGAAGAATGTGCACTTGAATGGCTTTTATATGAGGATGATTCAAATTCTAGTGATGAATCTTCATTGAATTGTTTCGAAAATATGGAGTATAATGATGATGACATTTCTGATGAGGAATATGAACTATCCGAATCAGAATTAGAAGAATCACATAGTTCTGAAGAAAGTTCTGAAGATGATAGTAGATCTATGAAAAAAGTTTTTAGTGATACATTTCTTCAACAAGATCCAAATCATCCGGTATTTGCCCTCCATCAGAAAGCATTAGCTTTTGCAGTATTTAAACAACTTCTTGCAAGTTGTAATAAATTAGATGTGTTAGATATGGCATTATTTTCTCCAAATTCAACTATTCCAAATATTATTCTTATACCAGGATGTCATACAGCATTTTCTGATATGACCGTATTTAAATTTTTTCAACAAGGAATTTATGGGGATGCAGAACGAGCTAAAATTATCTGCTTTTTGAATATACTTGGATATTCGTCTCGTAATATTTCTAGGATTGAAATAATCGTTGACACAGAAATAGAAGAGACTTATCTATCAAATTTAATTAATGTTCAAGAAGATCTTCAATACTTAACAATTAAATATACACAGTATCGTTTAAACCCGCAATCATTTCTGGAATATATACCTAAAACCTTAGTGTCCTTGGAGTTATATAATGTTAAACTTAATGATTGTTCATTCAACACTCTTTTTGGATGTAAAAATTTAGAAGAAATTAGATTAATAAGATGTAATAGTCGATTTATTTCAAATCATTTAGATCAAGAACAGGTGTTAGAATCTGAAGGTCTTAAATTGAGAAAGATTTTTTGGAAAGAAAATACCTATAATCATTATAAATATTTTGTATCTCTCATTAGAGGTGCGAATAATAACCTACAAGAATTTGTATTCGTCCCCTTGAATCGAATAAGCAGAATTACTGATACAAATGAAATATTAAATGCTCTTGCCCAATTTTGCCCAAACATTGATCTCTTAGCGATTACGGTAAAATTACAGAAGAAATTGGTCTTATTTTCATGAAAATTCATTTATTGACATGCTTCTATTAATTCTAGGATGTTTACACGTGTTATTCACATCTCATAAAATTATTTAAATCCTATCCTTGGGAAAAATTAACTTATTTAACATTGGGAACAGATCATAATTATTCAACACCATTTATTTCTATACAAAAATTGGCTCCATACCTTCCTGCATCTTTACGCAAGTTGCGTATTGCGTGTGGAGTGTCTGTGAAAGATTTAAAAGAATTCTTTGACAAATGTCAAGCACCGATTGAAAAGTTGAGTATTCCTAATTCAGGTTATTTATTTACAAATCGTCATTTGGAAACTGTTAGAGATTACATCAAGGAAAAGGGAACTTTGAAAAATCTTGATTTTGGATTTGCATACTGTCAAGATATTTCTCACGAATTATGGGATGAAATAAAAGAAATGTTAGATACTAAAACACATAATTTTTTTGATCCATTTTATTATTCTTCTTGTGATTTATTTTAGGGTTAGGCTTAGGTTAGTATTAGGTTAAAATTAGGTTAGAGTTAAAATTAGGATAATATTAGAGTTAGGTTAAAGTTAGGTCAGCGTTAGATTAGGGTTAGGTTAAGAGAAAATAAAAAAGTGTTATTGAATTAGGGATAAAACAATTATAAATTGAATTTTAACTTTAATTGTTTTTAAAATATTGTTATTCGGTATCCGAAGGAGTTACCCGACGACATTGGATCCTGTTGTGGAAGAGACTTAACACGCAAAAAAGCAGCAAGAAATGAATAGTGAATGATGAGGTCACTTCATGGCAAGTAAACCTCCAATTGATGCACCCAATTGGACATAATATGATCTTGCGAGAAAGGGTTAGACATAATGGATGATTACATATTATAGTATATGTTAAAATATTTTATGTATGAGGATATAGAGATGAAGTAGTTTGACATCTGTACTTTATTTTTAAGTATGGTGCTTTTCCGAAGTAACACAAAATGTGATCAAAAAAATTTTATTATTTAATTAGTGATCCGTTTAAGAAGCGGAGAATCTTAATAATAAAATTTGGGGAAATTTACTAATATATTAAATAGTAAATGATGAGAACTTGGAATCTGAAATCCATAGTAAAGGACGAAATTGTAATTTTTTATCTCATATGAAACATTTTTTCATTCTCTCAAAAAGTTGCGTAAAAGATAGTCAATTGGTACAGTTATATACATCTCGTTTTATATTTAAATTTATAATTAAAAAATGTATATTTACCTTGGAGAATAGGCAGATTCCAGGATTATGAGAAATATATAGTAAAATCTCCTCAATTTTTATTATAATGCTTATATGATCAGTCTCTGATTCTTATCTGGATCACGAATTAAAAATAAGATCAAAATATTACCGAATATTTTGATTGGATTATTGTGAAACGTTTAACTAACGATTGAATAATAAATTGATTTCTGAAGATTGGTATGATTTTTAATGAAAATAATGAAAATCGTTATACTTTAAAAATAGTAATTCATAAATAATATAAATAGTAATTTCAAATTTTTTTTTTCAATAAAAGTCGTGTAACGAAATTTTGGTCTAGAATCTCTTTTGATATATCGACTATCAAAATATAAACATAACAGATAAACAATTATGAAAAATTACGAAAATAAAATTTGATTAAAAAAGATAATTTTAAATTATTAAATAAATTTTTTCAATATTTTCGGTACGAAGAATGGAGAAAAAAAAGACAAAAAAAATTAATATTAAAAAAAAATACGACCAAACGAACGCGAAATGTCAAACAAAAAGTAACCAAAGAAAATTTAATATCACTTTCAACTAGGAAAAAGAAGAATGAAAACGGTAAAAAAAAAAAAAAAGAATCGGTTAAAATAAATGAACGAAAACGGTTAAAAAAAAAAAAAATAAAAATCAGATGATGTGATTTTCTCAACATCTGATTCTTATCTTCAGGCAAATCCGATTATTAATATTATTAATAAATAAAGTTTTCGTACTTTAATTGGGTAATACATAAAAAAATAAATAACTTTGTTTAACCCTATTAAACCCTGTTGAACCTGTGGTTTTGAATTTTTTTAAAATTTTCTGGTTTGGATCTGCCATATCATCGGGTTTTTTCACCATTTTGAGACATTTACCGACCTTATAATAATTAATTGTGAAATTTGTGAAACATTTCTAATCAAAATAAAGTATAGTAATTAAATTATAATTTAAATTTATTTTTTTTGATAGGTGATTTTTTAATATAGAAAATTAAAAAAATCATGGTATCCAATAATATTGCATATAAAAAATAAACAATGATACTCTTTTTTTCGGAATTTTACCTCCAAAACATAAATTTTGACAGTGATTAAAATTAACAATAACAGATAAATAACAGGTAAATAAATCAGACATGTGCATAAACTCTTTTCATTTCTTACTTTCTTTTTTTTTTTTAAAAAGAAATAAAAATATTGTAATAAAAGATAATTATATAGTAATAAATAATCATTTTTTTTAAATTATGGGAAACGGTAATTCAAAATTTAAAAAACAAACAAAACTTTCAGCAGAAGTTAAACCTCAAATAATAAATGAAGAAAAAGAACTGAAATATTATTTACCAAATAATCATACTGACATTGATAGACAACACAATAATACATTTGTAAAAAAAGTAATTTTTCAAGGTAGTTTTTCTGCTTCTATTGAAGAGAGATTAAATAGAGGAGAATGTAAAGTATTAGATGTATGGTAAGTAAAAAGTGGTAAGTAAAGAAAATTATATGATATTTTTAAAATAATTTTGTTAATAATATAATTTATACCATATTCTTTTAGTTGTGGTCCTGGAACATGGTTATTAGACCTAGCAGCCAAATACGAGAAATCATCTTTTTTTGGAGTGGATATTAAGCCAATATTTCCAACGGAGGTAAATTACTTTTAAAAGGGATACTAAATTATATATTAACGTTAATTAATACTTTTACCAATATTTTTTTTAGATAAAACCATCAAATTTAAATTTTATTCAAGCAGATGTATCAAGTGGATTACCATTTCCTGATAACGAATTTGATTTTGTGAATCAGGAAACAATGTTATTTATTTGGAGGATAGATCAATGGGATTTTATCCTATCTGAGCTCGTTAGGTATTTATAATTATTCTTAAAAAATATATACATTCTTAAAAATATATATATATATATATATATTTTTATTTCTTTTATACCAATTTTAAAATATTTGTTTCATAGAGTAACATGCCCAGGTGGATATATTCAAATATGCGAGCAAAATTTTTCTGTATATAATGGCATAGGTCCAGTTTTTTGTAAAATTCTTGAAGATGGACGTAAGTATTATTCGGTCCTTCCTTAAAAAAAAACTTGACAATAGAATTCTCTCATTAATACTGTATGTTTTTAGATTACGCTTCTGGTTTAAAGCGAAATGTAGATATAAAAATAACACCTCAACTTAAGGAAAAACTTGGATCCCAACAAAATATTACAACAGTTTATGAAGATGAAAGACAAGTTGTTGTTGGTCCAAATGGTGGTAAAATTGGAATAGCATTGCAAGAAATTTATTTAAGTTATATGTCAACTGATATAGCAATTGAAACAATGAGTGCTCTTTTAGGAATGTCAAAGGAAAAATATAGAAATCATTTAAATAATGATCTTTTAAATGAATTTAAAGAAACTCATCCTATTCATATAGTAAATAGATATTGGGCTCAAAAGAATGTAAATTAAAAGGGTCTTCTTATAAATATATTAATGTACTTACTATACAGTATTATTGTACTAAGTTATTACCTTAGAATTTAAATAATTTAATATAATTTTTTTTGAATTTTTTGTCACTATAATTCGTTGTGACGTATGTAGTTACTTCTGAATGGTATTTCCCCCGAATATACAGTACCTTTTCTTGAATTTAATTACCTGAATGCGAATTGGACATTTTCCTGAATCATCCAATTTTCCGAATCGGGTCGCATTTATTTCACCGACAATTATCTCACCGACCTAACAACCCTATAAAAAATTTTTGTCCGAATGTTTCCATTATTTCTCCGTGTCTTCCGTAAAAATTCCGTGAAAATGATACATTCACGGATATCCGTGTTAGCGAGATGAAAATTTTCATGATTTAAGGCTATAAATTCCATGAAAATGATACTTTCCTGGAAAAAAACATGGAAAGATAAAACACGGATCAAATTTTTCACAGGGCAATCATCTCACCGACAAGGGAATTTAGGATTAGAGTTGGGGTTAGTTAAGAAAATTAGAATAGGATTAGGGTTAGGGTAAGGTTAAAGTTAGGGTAAGTGGGTTAGGATTCAAAACTGTCGGTGAAATGATTGTCGGTGAAACGTCTGTCAGAGAGATAATTGTCGGTGAAATGAGCCAGACCCTCAGGAGTCAGGATCCCCATTTTCTGAATCCCAATTTCCTGAAATCTGATTCCCTGCCAATATCCTGAATCTCAATATCTCGAATCCTGAATTTGTATGAATTGCAGTTTTTAAATTTCGTTAAACAATAATTATAATAACTTTATAAAAGTTTATACAAAAATTCATTCACAAAAGAAACGCGAAATGAGCAATTATCATTCAACTAGAATGTATCACTTTATGAAACATCAAATATAAGTGAATCTTGAACCGAGATTATCATTGACGTAGTGATACGCTTATTCATGCGGTAAACACTTTGGGACTAAAAGACTGGCGGTTTTGTTTTTGTTTTTGTATTATTATTTAGATTTTCACGTGATAATTTGTCAAGTGATACATATGGCTTGATGATCTGAATGTCGATTATTTTGGCCAAAATTAACGTACGACTTAAGTAAATGCTGGTCGAATTTTATATTTAATTTAAAAATTCCCGAATTTCTGAATTTCTGAATTTCTACGCGTTTTAATGTGGCGTGATTTTAAAATCTTAAAATTTTTTTTTCCCGGTCTCCCACTCTACCTATGAAAAAGGAATTCCAGAATTTATCTGGAATTTTTCCTCGTTGTCCAGATAATGTCCAGATAATGTCTGGTTAATGTCCGGAACCTTTTACATTTCGGTACATTATCCTTCACCTTCTTATCTATAATACTCGGATATTTTATAATCTTCAATATTTATTTGGGTTATAAGAAATTTTTTTCTTTTTTCAGGATGTAGAAATAGGAATACAATAAAAATTTTAATTTTCTTTCATAAACTTCAAGTTAGAAATAAATAAGACCCATTTCGGTTCATTATTCGAACTTCCGGAATCATCCATATTTCGGTACATTATCCAGACGTCCGGAATCATGATACATTTTTCGGACGTTTTAGACATTTTACGAACATTCTCGCTGCAATTTCCGGACACTCTTTTTTGTAAGGAATAGGGATTTTTTCTGATAAAAAGAGAAAATAAAAAGTGGAATTATAAACATTATAATCTTTTCGTTATTTTATACTTTTTAATTAATTAATATTGTATATGTTTTTTTTTTTTTAAAAAAAAAGCGGTTTCTCTATAAAAAATTTTCTTCGATAAATCAGACATGCGATCAATTCTTTTTAAAATCATGTGAGTGGAAACTTCGCGTGGTTTTTTAACCAATCAAAATTGTTTTTTAATACAGAGTCATTGAGCCAATCATTCGAATTTTTATTAAAAGATTTTTTGAATTTTTTCCAAATTAATATTAGCGTAAATATTTTCCTTTTTAGATTAAAGAAAAAAAGAATTTGTTTTGAGAATGATAAAAATACACTACATAAAATAAACAACATAATTGTATAGGTACTAAAATATTTAAAGGAATCCAATAAAAATCATTCAAATTAATCATATGAAAAAAAAATTTCGTAATGAACCTAAAGAATCTAGACAAAAATTTCTTTCATCTAAATTACTTTATTGGTGAAGATATACAATCTTTTTGATTTATAAAGAGAAGAAGGAGATTATTTTGAAGTAATTATAAAAAACAACCGATTCGTTCTTTTTGATATCATGATCGTAACAATTGATACCTTATCAATGTTACCAATGATATATCATAAAAATTTTTGTCAAAGAATGATATCAGAAATAATAAAGTAATATAATTTGTTCATTCTCACATAATAACTAAAAAAAAAAAAACTAAAAAAGGGGAAATTTATTAATTTTTTTTTTTTTTTGCATATTTTCGATATTTATAATATTGCGGGATTTCCTAATTGTTACTTTCTTCACAAAAAAATTTCAGTAGAGTTCAGAATGAACCTTAAAAAGGGAAACACAATAAAATATACAAAAAAAATTTTCATTAATAAAATCTTTGCGCGGTTTTACACAAATGATTTTTACATAACATAGGTTATACTGCTGATGATATACATGTTTTTTTTTTCTTTAAAGTTTAGTAAGTGTGCATAAAAACTAAAAACTAAAAATCCCTTATTATATTAACTTGTCATACATATTATATTTTTTTTTTCATTTTTTTTTTTTATTATGACAATAAGTATATTTTTGTGGTTATATCATAATGTTTTTGTCTGCATGTATCTAAAAATTTAGAATTTACCAATAAATAGAGTTTTTTTAAAACTGACCTATTAAGGAGAATATTTGATTTGTGAGACGTAGTGTATAAAAAATATATATAACATAGTTAAAATAATGATATATGCAGGGTCCCTCGAAAAATAAACGTGGATCGAGGGGATTTGATTGGATGAATTTTTCCCGTGTAACAATATAAATGAAGAAAACTGTAAATATGGGGGTTACTAATAGTCAAAAAATTCAACAATTCCGAATTTCCCGATAATTGTTTTTAAAACTTCTAAAGTTGTAAATCTTTTCACCTGACGGTTCTTATGCATTAGTAAGTAAATTTACATGTAAAATTTTTAAGGGATGATATTCATAACTCTTATTTTTTATTCTTATTAAAATAAAATAAATAAATAAATAAATATTTTAAATAATTTTCATCTAATTTCCAATAACTGGAATTAAGAAATACCGATGAATAAAAAATTTATTTTAAATTAAACTAAGTTAAAATTTTATATTTGATATGCAAAAATTTCTCATTTGAGGTTCATATAAATTGACGTTGCATTTGATCCCTGCATATTTATCTAAAAAAAACAATAAGCAAATATAGTAAAATTAAAAATTTATTTTTTTTTTCAAGAATAATTTTTCTATTCCGGGTTTGTAATGAACATGTTACACGGCTTTTTTTTTATTTTGTCGTAAAATATTTGTTTTGAATAAACATATAAATAATCTTTTTTTTTTTTTCTTACGATTGTTCAACGTAAATGATGTAATCAAGAATAAAAAAACGTATCAAAAGCATCAAAGATTTCAAAAAAAAGTCATCAAAAAGCATCAAAAGTAGCAAATGTCATCAAATGTTATCAAACGTACAAAAAAGTATCAAATGTATGAATTTATGCTGAAGGATAAAAAGAAAAGGCTTTATTTAAATTATGCGTACATAATTTTATATATAGAACTGTAATTTAATTAACATTGTGCTTCATTTCTCATATACTTTTATTTCGTTTAATACAAAGGGAAACTTTTTTTTTTTTTGTTATGTTTTTGTTTTTTTTTTTTTTTTTTTTTTTTTTTTTTTTTT
>JADRCO010000393.1:0-34836 GCA_021464525.1 Rhizophagus sp. LPA8_4_AMF | reverse complement strand
GTCGGCGTCACTATAAGAAGTAGAGCCTTTATTGGAGTTTCTAGTTAAACGTTTTCTGGTCGACGAGGATATTGAAGTCATAGTATTATTGTTATAAAAGAAATGTTAAAATAGAAAAAAAAGTAAAAAAACTCGCTAGTATCCTGAAAGTATGCCAGAAGGCAGTGAAAGATGTAATAGAGACTATAGAAAAATAATTAATAGAGACTAGGAATATTAATAAAAAGAAAATAGAAGTATTTTTACTGCGGAAATGTTAACGAAAAATGATTTTCAGGAGAGAGTTTTTTTCTTGCTTCAAAAAAGGATTTTGTAATAGCAAGCCATACCCTTTTATTACATGACCGTTAGTATCACATGATTAAATTTATGGATATTGTACAGTATTGTATTTATATTGGTTAACATCACTTTGTAACGTTAACCAATATAAATACCACTGTCCAGTCATATATGCTGTGTAAAGTATTAATTTTTGGTTGATGAGTAGCTGTGATTGTGTAAAGTGTAGGTTAAATTTGGATTTTCAGTGTAACTCTTTTAATATTTCTTGGTATTTGATGAGAAGTTTCATAATTAGATACGTTTTATTCATTTTTAGTCATATTAGCTGAAAAATATCCAATGACAAATGGTTGTCTAATTATTTGTAAATTTATAGTATTGTGAAAAGGTTTGAGAGTTTGGTAAGAAAAATGCTGTATAATAAACAATATACAGAACTGAATTTAGTTAAACCAATTAAATAACATAAGAATGAATTTGAGATAACATTGAAATTGTGATTAGAAAAAATGGTGATTAATGATAATTTGTATTTTTGAAAATTATTTGTTCTATGAAATGTTTTTATATATTTCGTTCATCTTCATGAACCTAATAACTAGAGCAAATTGAGTTAGTGTAGAATTCAGGATAATTTTGGTTGAGGTTATCTTAAGGTATTAATTTTGTAAGCAATAATAAGAGTTTCTCTGTGTATTTAATTCAATCATAAATACTAAGAGATCAGTCTATTTAGTTTAGGGTAATCAATTGTAAGAGTAAAAGGATGAGATTTTACAGAATTTATTGGAATGAATGAGTATGTTTCATTTTCTGATTTTTTTATTAATAGTGAACTCGTTGCAAGCGAAAAATGTTCTATTATCTTCTTTGGACAGAGAGTCTGCAATTGAATTTTATGATGAATATTAAAGTATATGACTAATATGTAAAATTATTCTCATTTTGAAAGAGATTGATCAAAAAATTCGATTATGAGCGTCATATGAAATTGATTTTGATTATTTTATTTTTTACTAATAGGATTATGTTAACAAATAAGTATGAACATAACAGATAAAAATTTTTTTTGGATTCTTTTCAATAATTGCAATTTGAATTTAACTAAAAGACTAAAAAGTGAATTTCTTTTCAGGATAATATTCTTTCTAAATTGTGATTTTAATTTAAAAAAAAGAAAATATTATTGAAATTTGAAATTGATTTAATAATTTCAATATACGTTTGACACAACAGTCATTTTTGATAATTAACTAAATCAGTTGTATACAATCATTAAAATAATTGAACATTATTGTTGTTGTTATTACATTTACTTAGATTTAATAAAATGAAATCTTAATGTTTAACCAAATAAAATTTTTATCCAAACACTTTCGTTATATTCGCTACTTTTACGATACGGTTAATGATGGGTTTGTATATTCTTGTTAAATACCAGCTTAATTGCTGTGCAATATTTTTATGAAAATTGGCTGGACAATAAATTTGAGACGTATTCAAAGCTTCAAAGCTTCAAAAAATTTTAATAGAACAACAATACATTGGAAAGTTTCAATAATGGAAGATCTTTTACATTATGACAGAATTTTAAAATCATCTTAATTATAATTGATTTATTAAGTAAATGAATTTTAAAAACAAGCTTAACTTCCAATTTCTTTTCAAAGGTTAACAATTATGTATTATGCATATTTTCCTTTTTATTTTAAAATTTTTTTATATTAAATTAATTTAAGATCCACTTTATCTTCAAATTAATGGAACCAGTAAGTGCAAGGTATCCTACAATAGATACCACTCAAAGAAAAAAAATATGCCATTTTTAAATTTCTTCGGTGAAGAATTTATAACTTATTGTCTTTTTTTTTAAAAAAAAATTACCTTTTCATAAAAGTATTCTTTTTCTATACGTACAGTAATTCTCAAGATTATCGTAATATATCATACCAATACTGAAATAACAATAACACACTGACTTTTTAAATTCAAATAAGTGTCAACTGTGTCGTGTCAATTTGTCCAATGGTCTTTCATACTGTTAATCACGTGTTTGTGCCACTTTTCCGTTCAACAAAAAAATTTAAGATTCGATCGATTTGATCGATCTACTCTCAGTTATTACTTTCATCATATTTATCGCAGGAGTAAAGTCAAATCAAATTTATGAAAAAGATGAGGAAAATTACAGTAAAAGCAAACTAAAAAAGGATAATGAAATCGAAGAATTAATTAAAAAACCCTCCCAAAGGTGATGTCGAAATTTATGTTGGTAAAGCACTCAATTATTGGTTGTAGATAGTTAATTTTATATATTGAGACATAATTAATTTAACCTTTTATTGTTTTGAATGAAGTTTATTAATAAACATAATAAATGCCTGTTGACTTCAAAATTAATAAAAGGGATCAAAACTTATAATCGATCTGTTGCGTTTGGATGTTTATGTCTTGATCCGACAAATCAAAAAAAAAGTGGCATGATGATCCAAGTATGTTAGAAGAAGCGATTAATGGAACATTAAAATGACTGCAGCTGATCAACATGGATGTACCATGTTTTTTAATTTTGTATTAATGAGTAAGTTAAATCAAGTGTGATTTCATTTTATAATTCATTCGAATGAAATCCAGATAATTAAAGACCATAGGTTTTTACAGGTTACCTGATTAGGTATGGCGAATTCCACTATTGTACTTACTCCTTTGATTCAAGATAAATTAGTAATTAACAAGCCATTTTTGAGTTACCTATATTTTTTTGAATTAATTTTTAATGTCAGATTGTCAATAATTACTTTAAGTACTCTAGAAACTCGTCAACTTATTGCTGAAGCTAGAATCCATCAAAACTCTGTTAATTGAATATCAATACATCTGAAACCATCATTGGTGCAAAATCAGATACTACGATATTGTGGGATGGTCCAAGCAGAAAGTATTTGAATTATATCAAAGAAGGAGACATGTGAGTATATTTTTGGAATAAATTAATTATAAGAATAAGCTTATATTCATACCGATTTTTATATCACTTAGGTTGCATTCTCTTCAAAAGGAGAATACATTATTACCAGTTTCTTTTATAATACTGTATATGGGATAGCGGATCTTTTGATTTTCTATAGAAGTCGGCACGAACGCTAGATCAGTTAAGTTTTGGTAATGCATGTGAAATATCGATAATGTCAAAAATTGGTAGAATAATCTTAATCGTTGGTACAGTAGGTAGGTATGTGGTATTATTTTTATTGTTGTAGATTGGAATTGGTTAGATTAATAATGTTTCATTTTAATAGGTTCAAAAAATTTAATTCAATATACACACTATTAAATCTATAAAATCGATGATGGTACAGTAGGCGAAAACTTGATTTATATAATGTTGCCACATGTGTTTATTTGAACTATTTTATATAGGATCATTGGTTTCTTCATCAAATGGACGACTTCTGATTATTAATATTTCAAAGTGAATCACAATTTTATCATCTCATCATGTAGTATCATGTAATCCTTTATTGGAGTTATGATTGTAATTAATTACTATCTATCAGCTATTGATGTCTTAAACGAATTATATTTTACATAGGTTAAATTTTTGATCTCCCCTAATAGAAAATTTATTGCAAAATTCAATCGAAATAAAAAAAATTTAGAGACATATGATTTGGAGGCTTTGACACCTGATACTGTAAGTACGTATATCGATTTCAGTTATTATGACTATTATATTGACATCTTTTTTTTATTGTTTAGCTTCAGCACCAATATTGTGATTTTTCTACTTCAAAAAGCGCCACTTCTAAAGAGGAAGAAATCTCTAAATTGTTATTGGATCAGGAGCTAAAGTAAAAAAAAAGGACTCAAAAATGAAAAAAAGCAATTTACATTAACGATGTATCTTCAGTTCCTCAAGGTAAAATATATATAATTAGAGAGGCTTATCAAGTTCTAGCGATTAATACTATAATTTTGCAGGTTTATCAATATTTTTCTAGACATATTGCAAGTAAATAATTTCATTTAAGGATTATCTTTTAAGGGATGGGAGAAGGGAGGAGAAAGATTGATTGAAAGATTACATCAATTAGGAAGATATCCTGACAAACATAGGTAAATATCGCTTATCGATAATTTTTTTCCCTTTTTTAAAGAAATAAAATATTAATACAATACGTATATGGCGCATTATGGTGCACATTATTAGATATTCTTCAAACCAGAAGCTTTTAAAAGAATAATAACAATCTGCCATTAAGGGTTCGTCATAAAAATCGAAGTCTCTAGTCTAGACAACGAAAGATTATGGTTTTCTGGAATAGGTAAGACTCTTTCCAAGTTTATTCATGCTAATTTTTATAAGAGTTTCCTAAAAATTTTATTTACGGAATTTGATCGGTTTAGGATTTTGATTGATGAATAATAACTAAATGGATGGTTCACATAATTTATACATTTACATTGGGCTACCGATTTATATACCAATTTTATATCTTGTAATATAAAATCCAGGTAATATATACAGCATACAGTATGTACGCATATTATTATGTTTACTTTATTAATTGTTATTTATTTTGATGAAAGATTGTGGACAATGAGTATATGGAGCTCTGTAAGAATACATACTTTCAGTTCTAATATTTATTTAATGGGTGAGTATTACTGTATATGGCAAGTTGGCAACCTATAAATAAACCAGCTGAACAAAATTTATTATTAAATAATTATTTACAATTTTCAATAAAGCATTATCTATAATTTAGTATATAAAAATATATAGTAATAAAATAACTTTAATAATAAAGTTTTATCCCAAATTTATATTATACTAACGGGTTAGAATTATAGGATCATTTATTATCAGATGAAGAACTATCATATATGTATTTTTTAGTTCTTTATACAATGATAGCGAGAAATTTTTTATCAAGAATGACTAATAAGAAACAAATTTCAGTAAGTCATAACATTGTTTTGTTTAATTATTGATTTATTTATATGTTACTATATATTTAGAAATATTTGACATTAGCTCGAACGAAGAAGTCCTAAATGGTAAAAGTTGCTCTTGAAATATCTCACAAATTAGAAAAAGAGACACCATTATCTATAACTAAATTTTTAAATTGGTTTTATTAGAAATATAAATTAGATTACAATGTTAGACTAACTTATCATAGAGATTATATAAGAAATTGGATTTGGAAACGAGCAAAGGAAGAGATATTCTAGAGAATAAAATTAATGATGATTAAAAAATATCCATGCATAATTTAAGATATCTTTTTTATCAATATAAAGCGGTTTGAATAATTTGAATGAAGGATTTAACTATATAAAAAGTGAAATATTATTAAATGTATTATTTATTTGATACCTTTTTTGTTAATAATTTTTAATATACGTTTGGCACAATTAAATCAACTGCGTACGATCGTTACTAATTGGACGTTATTGCCATTTTTTGTCGTTATTGGAGTTAATGTTATTTATTTTTTATAATTTAAGAAAATCCCAATATTTAGCCCTATAAAATTTTATCCAAATACTAACGTTATTTATTGTCCACAAATCATTTTTAGAGTAAATGTAAATGATGGATTTGTATTCTGTATTTATTAAATTATACCAACTTTATTGCTTTATAATATCTTATGAAAATTAACTGGGCAATAAATGTGAGAAGTTTAAAAATTAAAAGATGATGACAAATCTCGAACGTAAAATACAGTACGTTCGTAGGCACTATTTCATTTATTATGACTTTACTAATACAGTAAATATTTAATTTAAGGGCAAATTTCATAAATTATATCCCTTAGATTTCTTTATAGATTTAGTTTCTTCTTACTGAGTCTCGTCATCAATCATAATAATTTTCAATTCATAAGTATAGGATTGAAATAACATTAAAATATTAGATAATTATCTTATAATACATTCTCGATTAACAAGACAATGAAGAAATAACAATTTTATGATCTTTAAAAAGGTTGCCGTTTGATATAATTGGTCGAATCAAATTTGGGTAATTAAAATTTTAATAGCGTCAATTTGTTTTGAATTTTTTATCCCAATAAATCAAATAATAATAATAATACACTGAATTCTGAACTTGACCTGAAGGTTATCCTTTCTAGAAGGAAATCTGTATTCATTAAATTCAAAAGAAATTGTGGAATTCCTGGATAATCTATTAGAAATTCACTCATGACAATTCAAAAGAACATACATCCGACACTAACACTTCAGTATGTTCTTCGCCTCTTAAAACTTCAGATGCAAAACATGGAAGTACATAATAAATGACTTTTTCTTGATCAGCAGTAATTTGTTCACAAATCTGTTATTCATGAATTTGTCATAACCATATTTTCGAAATGTAAAGCTTTACGTACCAAATTAGCTTCGTGAATTCCTGCCAGAGCAAAACCAATTATGGAGCCTATTCTTTGCTGTAATGTTTATTTAACATCTCCCTGCGGCTTCCTTCTTTATACATTATCATCTAATTCTATGAAGTTTAAATTGATTATTTAAAAAATTTATAATTATAATAATGAACATCTAAAATATAATTAAAAGCGATACCTCATTTTCACTTGAGGCGCCGGTAAATAAACAACATCCTATATTTCTATCCATTTAAAACTTTTCATTTTTAATATTAGTCAGGTTACTTTGAGAAACGTTTCAGGCTAATCAGATCGCTCTTCATCAATTAAAGATTTAACGGCTTTAAATCTATCAAAGGAAATACACTCAATAACGTCATGATGATAATCCGAAGTATCAAGTTTTCATTTCAGATACTTTTAACAAGAACTTTTAAACCATTTATACAACTTATGGAGTTATGAACTTGGGTAAATGCAATAAAATTAATTAGTAAATTCATAACGCATATAACAAATCATTTGTTAGTTTAGTTTAAATGAAACAGATTATTCTTGTTCTTAAATATGCAAATAGGTGAATATTAGAAAATATTTTATCAATTAAAGAATTACAAGTGCGATTTCATGGTTACATGATGACAAGAAAATTATACACTATCTTTTAAGTATATTCAATTATAATAATATTATTTAATACTTCTTTATATTACGTAATTAATATATTCTTTTTTAGTATCAAAATATACATAAAGAAATAATAAAATTAGTAGATTTTGACCGAAGCGTGTATGGATTTTATTGATCCATTGATCCTGAAAACAATAACGTATCAATTGATAACGAAATGAATCAATCAACAGCAAATAAAGATTCTGACTTGCCGAATTGCAAAGAATATGACATATACATAAAACAAATATTATATTATACAGTATATACAGTATTTATTTTTTCACTTTTTCGAACGAAATTTTTCTTTCGTTTCACTAAGAATGCAACGATATTGTTTGAGTATTTGTAATTTAAAATAAAAATAAATAATAAAAAATTATTTTGACTATTTATCCATTTTATAAAAAAAATGATATATTTATATCAAAGTGGAATTTTCTTAAAAAATAATACTTAAAAACGAAATCTTGCTCATTGTAGGGTCTGGACCTACATAGTGCGCAGTATTAGTTAGAGAGATCTACATTATAATTAAATTAGGTGTTCATTTTTAAAATGTATTTTTATCAGATGATCACCTCCGTAATGAGGCTAAACTATTCTTGTATAAACATTTGCTTTTCATTAATTTATTGGACTATATATTTTAACAGGTTTGTGAATGAGAGAATATTTATAATTGATGATGTAATATTTATCTCCGGTCAGGTGACCAAGAATATGAAGAAATTAAGAGAAAGAATATTTTGATTTTATATTTAAGGAGTCATTTTTAGCTTTAGTTGAAATTTTCACCTTTTGGAAAAATATAATATTTTATAATTTGTAGAACTTGGGAAATATATTAATAAAAACGATTTTGTTAACAATTGTAATTGATCCTTGTGGCACAGTCATATGACTGACAGGTAAACACTGTGGGGATCGACCTTACATCATTCAATGAAAGAATATTACATAAACAATTAGGGCGTATTTTATATTATCTGTATATTATATTCAGAGAACGGTAACACAAAATGCTTATAATTATTTTTAGTTTACATATCCGCCGATTGGATAAATAAGATAATCTAGTTATTGAGTATGATATACTGTATACCTTCGATGTTAGTGTACTTGGATTGAGAATTTTGAGGCCCACTCTGGTACAAAAACTATACTGTATAAATAAAAAACTATACTATATAGATAAAAACTATACTGTATAGTTTTTCGTCAACTATACTATACAACATCGGAGGTATATCTCATACTCAATATCGTTTAACCGGAAAAAGAACGTGATATCTGACAGTTTAATTATGTTTGATGGGTTTTTAGCTGTGTGTAACCTTTGCCAAATCGGCTGATATGATTAAATTTGGATAATATAGTAATAAAATGTGAAGTTTGTTTTTTACTTAATTTAGTAATGTCATTCTCTAAAAAATTACGAAATAAATCATGTGATAGAATTTTATGTAGATCTTAAAACTCGTCCACCTAGGAATTTAAGGGTTACAGATAAAGCAAATAAATGGGTTTATTTATTTTCATCAAAATAATAATAAAAGAAATAATATTAAAGGACAAACAGATTCAATGTCTAATTGTTTCATGAATTATAATACATTTATTAAAATACTCTTTAATACAAACGTGCGTTTACAGAAACAATTCTATAATTGAAACAAAAATAAAATACTATAATTTATACGGGCATATAATAAAATTTATGTCATTTAAAATAAATAATATTATTATTTAATAATTTTTATCCCTTTAACAAATTGTAAACCCGATTATTTAATTATTTTAATAATCATAACTAGTAATGTTCATCACGGATTTAACTTCAGAAAGTTCATGTTTTGATGAGCCTTGTCCATTCATCATGGCTGAGGTTTAATCGAACAAGTGAAGATTTTCAAATTTAAGCTTTAGCTTCTTTGGACCTTCGGCATCAACCAAAAACCAATTAGAGATTTTCCTTGAATTTACGTACATAGCCCCATGGATTCACATGAGAATCACCATAGAGTACTATAGCAATGCTTCCAATAAACTACTATTTTTTACCAAAAGAAAGAATTAATAAAGTTTATAGCCAAAGTATAAATAACATACTAACCTAAGGCACCACCTGCTGATCCAATAGCACTTAGAATAGTAGATGAACTATATTGTAGTTTGTAAATTAAATAATTTAATCGTTAATCTAATGTTTAAAAAAAACTTCTTAATAGAGTTGCTAATTACTATTCTTTAGTTGTCAGTTCCTGAATAAAACTTCCAGAGGATACAGAGAAATAATCGGTTCTTCCAACTAGTGCATTATATGGATTGCTATCAAAAGGAAAATAATTAATTAAGCTTTCTATCTTTGGTGTTGTATGGTACCGAACCTTATAATGAATAGAACTAGCATCACCCAGAAGAATGGCATTATATACGCTCGTTTTAAATTTGACCTGAAAAATAAGTATTGTACATTAATAAAATAATGTGAATTAAATAATCACTAATGTGAAACATCTTACCAATACAACAATATTGGACATTCTGGTAATAAATTCCATTGAACTAAGTCCGAGAAGCGGATCGAATTCTAATAAAAAATATTAAAAATTAGTGATTGAACAATCTTAATCTATTTCACGATAATTTTACTAACAAGGGGAAATTAAAGTGAAGCTATGCCGAGAGCATTTACCTCTACAGCATTTACAATTTCGTAAAATAGAATCCAATATTTGACAAATCATCTATGGTCTTATCTGGGTAGGCATATTCGATAGTTTTATTAGCCTTGAAGCACAAAAGAGATTTTGATGGGCACTCAAGTCGGATATAGTAGAACTTCAAGCTTTCAACCTTCAAACTCATGTTTGATACCCCAGTTATCATATATATTTTCTTCGGTATTCACTATCCTTTGTATAGCATCAACAAACCCTCTTCCTCAGTTTCACTTAATACGGAAGTTCGTTCAATAACAAATATTGTATAAAATCTTTCTAATATGTACCTTTAAAATATTAATATTACAATCCATGTTCTTCATTTGGATCATCCGAATCTTGAGGAAGAATTGGACCATCAATTAAACGATGACTTCCACCAGAAATGACGGAGGTTACATACCTCTAAGAATATTGATGAAACAATCTCGAAGTGCGTGAAATCATGAAAGTCATCCAAATTGTGGAGGAAACTTGCAGATTTCCTCTATTATCATAATCTTCTACGTCGTCGTCATCATCATCCAACACAATATACTGTACTCTACAATCTCCTATCTGAAATATTTTAAAGTATTTGAAGTATTTGAAGTCCTTGATTTAATTGCTGGCTATTGTGATTGTTGTGGCGAAATATAAGTTTTACAAAATTCAAAGAAGTATCTAGCACCACATGAACATCTGCGAGGGTCATATATCTGCAAAATCAATTGATAATTTTTTACTTGATTCATTCGTAAATAGAGAAAACTATTGACGAATAACTTGACCAGTTGACAAACGTATCTGAATAAGAGCAGTGTTTTGTGAAGTTTTGAAGTTTCAGGTTGAGAAGCATTTGAGCTGCATATACCAATATTACTTTCTTTACTTCCACTTGTTTGATGTACTAATCTTCGTTGTTTATTCCTTATCCAATCTTCTTTGATTGACAACAATGCTTTATTACGAGCTTCGAGTTCCAACATCTTCTGTTTCTTAGCCTCCTCCGCTGTTTTCACCGTTAGCTTTACTTTATTTCTTTGGTATATTCTGATTCATCAGCTGGTTGTGAATGACGAGACACGCTCGACTGTTAAATTATTTAATTATTAGTAAATCAAAAGTTGTAATTGAAGAAAAACTTTATCGCTAAAAATATTACCATAGCAGTATCAGGCGACATTGGGACATCGTCGTTGGATGATGGTCTTAAGGAGAGTGTTGTTGTAGGACGAGAAACTCCAAGTTCGGATCCAAAACATTAAGAACCTTTCAATATTTTCAGTTTAAAGTATAATAATTAACGAAATATAATTAAATATTCAATATCTATTATTATGTATTATGTTGTTACCACTCGGTAACATCTTCTATAATTCTATTACATGCAATCGCTTTCGACAAACCCATTCGTCAAAAACCAAAAGAAAGTATTGAGCCAACATAACTCCTTATCTTGTTGATTTGAATCATATTAAATTATTCGACTGAATTTTGAAAAAATATTATAAATATTTAAAATTAACTGCTTTAATATAATGTAAAAATTATTTTAAAAATAAAAAGCAGCGGTTTATACAAACCTAACCAAATTAACGATCAACTGAAAGTTCAGATATAAGAATAAATTCTGGTTTTACTAGCATGGATAAAATCCATTGATTGGTTCAATTTCATGTGATGATCAGCCAATAAATTGAAAATTGCCGATCTCACGTGATATAAGAAATTACGCTGACGAAACCTTTATTTTTCATAAATTTACATTTACAATAAATAAAAAATTTTCACAGACTAACCACTAGTAAAAATAAACTGTGCCCATTCTCATAATATAAAAATCATCCAAATTAATTCATAAAATAGTGAAAAATTATGAAAAATATAGATAATTAATTATCATTTTCTTAAAAGTTAATAACTAAGCTTCCTGTGATTCAATTTGAACAATCTTTGATTTTCCCGAAAGAGAAATGATGCATTTTCTAACAACTATAATATCATCATGAGCCAATACATCTATCTATAGTTATGGATATTTAAAGATGGATAACCTTATTATTATATAAATAACATAAAATATTCAGTTTGGCTTATAAATAGGGATGGGGAGCGACTCGAGCGACTCATTTCGGTTCCGAACCGATACTAATTGAGGAGCCGAGTCGAGTCGGCTCGAGTCGGCTTATCCATTTCAGTTCCATTTCGGCTCTTTGTCAGAACTGAGTCTGTTCTTATCAAAATTTGTCAGAGCCGATTCGAACCGAAATGCCGAAGCGGATTCCTAAAGTCGAGTCAAGTCGACTCACGTGAGTCGATCCCCATCTCTACTTATAAAACCTATAATAAATAATTAATTAATAATTAATGACTTAAAAGTGCTATGCAGTTATTTAAACAATGCAACTTTATATTTTAAGGGTTTAACTTTTTTGTTTTAAGGAAATTAACTTACCATAAAAAATATTTCCATTATTTTACTAAAAAAGTCTCTTATAAAGAAAGCCTCTTCATTTATTTTTCGTAATTAACTGGATCAACAGGATGAGACAACTGAATCTGACGCCCAAGACATTAAAGTTCAGAAAAACTAAGTGAGGTTATGCTGTCGTACATATGACATAACGGATTTAATGTAGGATATGCAAAATGATCAGCAAGTGTAACGTTTGAGATTTATATGATGATGAGAAGCTTAAGAAGCTAAAGGCTTAGGAATTTAATGTTACTAATGACATACAACGGATTATAATTTAATAGTGCATAATTATATAGGATCTGATTTATCATTGTTGTATATAGTTAATTGGTATCAATATTGTTGGGACGAATTTCAAATTCATTATGAACGTTACAAATATATTGTTGGAACATTAGGATAACGATTATGTCTATTTAATTTCTTGTAATAAAGTTCAAGTAATATACATAGGTTTACTTTTATTACGATGGTTATTAAAAATAAATCATTTTGAAGTTGTGCATATACAATAAGTAAATGGAGCTTTACAAGAATGTTATATTCAAAATATTGAAATTTTAAATGCGTTAAGTAAACAAAATGAATAAGCAATAATTTAACGTTAAAATTATATTTATTTCATAAATTTCATAATTTGATCTTATTTATATATATAATGTCTTACAAATGAATAAACATCTTAATCTTATTTTTATTTTTATTTTTATTTTTTTTGACCTGTGTAATATATAAAGAATAATTTGCTTATGGTAATTTTCATAAAATATTAAATTTTGATTAAATAAATAAAAACCCTAATTTGAAATCATTTTTTAGGATTTTCAATTTAATGATTAAAATCAAAATTTATGTCATAACCAATGATCTTCCACTTAATCATAAATTCACGCTTTCTAAATTTTTTTTTAACACAATGAATTTCAAGTCTTGGATCTTCATTGCAAATAACTTGACAGTTAACTTTTCTTTCACCAATAACTGTTGCAGAGCCACTACATTCACTATCTTTATGTTGAAGAATTTCTAAAATATTTTTTGGAATGTTTAATTTAAAAGTATGAATTCTAGGACGATGGCAAAAAATTGAAAACCCAAATCCCAAATTATAATATTCAGTATTTATATAAAGAGTTTTTTTTCCAACTAATAATAGAATTTGTTTACGTAGATCTTCAGGTAAAATTTGAAAAACATTAACTGGATCTTTAAATTTTATACAACTCCAACATTTAAAATTATTTAAAGATTCAACCCAAACTGGTTCATCAAAGTTGCTAGAACTAAATTGTTTTCCTCCAAATAATTTAAAACTTTGATATTTAGAAGAATTGCTTGTATTTAAAGGTCTTGAAGATTTTTTTCCAAATCCCAAATTTAATACCTGAGCACCTATATTTGCAGAATATTCACCAGCATTCTCTTCAGAATTTTTTTCAGAATTTTCATTTGCAATAAAACAAGCTTTTCCACCCAAAATAATTTCTTTTGGAATAAATTGACCAAAATCATTTATGATATCTTTAAATTTTCTGGGATCTTTAGAATCTATAACATCCTTTATTGCTTCAATAAACTCTTTAGTTGGTTCTAATTTAAGTCTTAAAGACCATTTTTTGTATTCAATAATATTATAATTTAAACTAGCAGCAACATTAGAATTTTTGGTGTTTGAATTTCCAATCGATACTCCTAATTTTGCAAAATTTGATACATCAATATCTGCAAATAAAAGACGATCATTTTTTATAAGCTTATCCTCGTCTGAATTAATTTGAATTTGACTTTTTTCATATCCATCAACGATTTCATCCATTTCACAATCCACTATCGTGAATGCTCTACTATTGGCTCTTTCTAAAGTTTTTAAATTACGTCCATAATCCAGTTTAAGCTTATCTTTAAAAAATCTCCAATTAGGTTCTGATTTTAAATATAAAAACATATCATTACTTTTTATATCTGTAATATTTTCTAAAAATATCTTTTCTTCATCTTCTCTTGCTATTACGGCACTATTATTGTTCACAAATGAAAATGTATCGTCCATTTTGACTTCACTATTTTTTTCAAGCTTCTTACGAATTTCTGATAAGCTGGTTTTAAGATTTAACTTGACAAATACAAGTTTTGACAGCATTTGAACTGTTATGATAATGTCATCTTGTACATTGGTGGAGTCCATATTATATTAATATCTCAAAAGCTATATAGTTCGTTTTTTGTTGTTACTAATAACACGTGATAATATGTTTATGTGTCGTGTGTAACAAGAATATCTGTTAATTATTATTATTTTATTAAAATGCACCGATAATTTTTACCAACCCAGAAGGTTAAAGTGAGTTGGTCCGCGATCGAATAAATTTGGTGGAAAACGAATGAGAAACAAAAAGAAAAATAAATAAATGAATAATTAATTAATTATAAAAAATAATTAATTAAAAAATAATTAAAATAACTTTTGAAAAAAAAAGAATCAGATCGCGTTTCGAAATTTTAAAGGAAAAAAAAAACTTTCTTTGTTGAGATTAAAGATTCTTGCTATTTTCTATTTTCTATGTCAAGAAATTATTTCAAAAATTCGAAGGAAAATTAGTGTGTATTTAAACTTTTTTTTTATTAAAATCATGTTACACTAGTATAATATTTAATTTATATACTGATTAATATAAAAATTTGGTTGATTAACCACCGGTTGATCAACCACTGTTGATTAACAACAAGGTTGATTAAACCACGGTTGATTAACTGTGTTATAAATTTAACCAATTAAAAAGAAGTGATTTAGTCACATGACCGATCTTCTGGTTTTTCGATCTTTTTTTTTTTTTATTTTTTCAATTTAATAATGAGTAATGACTAAAAAATGGTGCTATTTGAGTAATTTGACTATTACTAGGATATGGAAACCGCTGTAAGTCCGGAACAGGGACGATGGTTTTATTTATTTACATAATTTCACATCAAACGAATAATTTAGATTTATCACATCATAATTCAAATTTTTCTTATATTAAGAATACACTCCTAGTCATCAGTCATCAGAATTGGTCCGCAATCTGTATATATATTTTTTTTAAAAAAAATGCTTTTAGTATCTTAAATAAATAAAAAGAAAAAAGAAAAGAAAAGAAACTCGGTTAATTTTAATAAATAAAAAAAAAGTATCAATAAAAAATAAGAAGATACGCTTTGTTTGTTATAATTTAACGACATTTTTTATTAATAAAATAAAAAAAAAAAAGATTTATAACAGAAATAATATTGTTATATTAACTGTTAAATAATAATAAATTATTAAGACATTTTCTTATTAAAATTATATAAAAACGTTCTTCTATTGATAAAAATAAAAAATAGCTTTTATTAATAAAAAAATATGTTAACATGACGGATTATCTAATCACCGTCAAAATTGACTATGTTTTTTAATATAACAATCTATTTTTATTATCATAATAAAAATAAATTGATTTTATTATTGTTATAAATAAATTAAATTTTTTAATAAAAGATAAAAAAATAATTTTGCTAAAAAAAGGGACCGGCCAGAACCTGTCCTAGTACTATGAGCCAATAAACGTTAGTGTCGCTTATATGAATTATAAAATTTTCTTTCGTTAATTAGATTATTTAAAATATGAAATTATTAATATTACAATAAATAAATAAATAAATAAATAAATTTTAGTGGTTTTCACTTCACAGAAAAACAACAAATTTTTTCTTTTTACTCTATATATGCGTGCTTTGGACGTCAATCTGATTCAGTATTTATCTATTTAATGAATGTTTTACATTGGTTTTCGCTCTCTCGTATGACACATTCGATAAAGATACAAAAATCTGCAAAATAGAAGAATTCTTCAAAGTAACGTAAGTGCAATCATTCACTTTGGCCATTTTAATATATCATGGCAAGGCTAAATTATATCGTTTTTGAAACATTAATGATTTTAATTTTTTTTTGCCAATTAGGCCGTTCTTCAACAGTCTATCAATTAAGATGCTTGAGAACGCCTTTAATTTGATCGAGTCATTACCGTAATTATTGACAATCAAAAAAATTCTTGAGATCTCTTTTAACTTAATTTATGTATAAAGAACGGATTTTCGTAGATCTCTTTTAACTGCATATACACATATACAGTATGTATAAAGAACTTATTGTACTTAATTATGAGTTTCAATTTAAAATAGGGTTGGATTCTCGTTTATTTAGAATGCTTGCTTTCTTTGAATTATGGAAATGTTGAAATTTTAAAGTTATATTGAAACGTCCGAAATTAAGTTATGTTTTTTTCGTCATGCATTGACATGATCACGTGCTAAACTAAAACTGATCAAAGAAAATAAAAAAATTTGGGATAGCGCGTAATTGTCGCTTGCGATAATCAAGAAACATGTTAATTAGTAAAGTTCATTTTTGTTAAAAAAATTGATAGCGTGCTACGAAGTCATTTAACTTTTAATTATATTCTTTGTGGCATTATTATGTATTTTCCCTTTATATAACATTAATTAATATTTTTTTTTTATCACTTTTCTTTATCTATATTCTTTAACCATACATTAAACAATATTTCATGAAGAGCTATAAAATTACATTTATGAATTAATCGAATAAACATTTTCTGCTAAAGAAGGTGTCTAATACTTTATAGTTATGAATTGAGAATGTATGGATTATTTTTTATACTGTATTATATATTTTAAAGACTTTTTTAAATAAATTTATTTTTAAAAATTACGGTCATATGTTGACTACCGTAGTAACATTCAAAATTATTTTTTTTTTTTCGAGATAATTAATATAATAATATAATATTTGTAATGACAAAATGAATATGTTTTAGCAAGATCTGCACGAGTCGGTTAAAAAATTTTTTACCAATTCTTTTTTAATAATAATCAATTATTAAATTACATGAGTAAAGTGTTCATCAATTACCTTGACAAAGGATATTTTTAGACGAACCAAAAATGAATTACAAACAAAGAAAAATATAATACTCCGTAAAAAAAAGTTCCCCGAATTTTTTTAAAGTTTTACGTTGATCATTTTGGATTTATAGACGAATGAAAACTAAATATTTTTTTTTTTTATTATCAAATTTAAAATAAATGAACCTTAAATAATAATTTGAAACAGTTCTAAAATGATTTCTTTTATTTCATTCGTTTAATTCTGAACGCCAAATTTTGCAATACTTGTTCTCTTTTCGGTCTTATTATTAAATTAATAAAGTGTATCAAAAGGATACAATAAAAAAGAAAATATATTCTATTGAAAAATGTCTTTATAATGAAAAAACGAAATAAGAAAAATCAATATAATTCTGAAACAAGGAGTTTAAAAGAATCAAACATTACATCAAAATTGCATCATGAAAGTGTATCATGTATACTTCCGATAGAAGTTATTATATTACTGCACGAAGGCGTAATTTGATTATTTTTTTTTTTTTTGATTTCATGCGACTTTGTATTCTGAACAAAGAAAGATTTTTTCTTATTTTTTATAATGACATTTTTGGAATTTCGAATAAAGGGGTTTGCATGCAATAAAAAATAATTTCCCAAAATAGAAATTATTTATAAAACGCCACAAAAGCCGCAGATATGTAGTATTATTCATTAAAAAAAAAATTTAGCCGCATCACTTTTTTTTTTAGTGAATCACTGTCAATTTTCATTGTTTAAAAGAATTTGTTTTCTTTTCGTTGTTTAATAAAATCCAAAATTCTTTTCCTTCGGAATACATATATGTTGTAAATCTTATCAGACATTTACTAATTGCTGATTTATGTTAGTATAGTATTAAAAAATACCTATTGATAAAACAGTTACCGGCACAACGTGACGTCGTAACTGCGGCACTATCGTGCCTTATACTGTATGTATTTGCAATTTGCTGAGCGTGGCTCAGCAAATTCCACCAATCAAATTGCTTATTGCAAATACAACAGTTACTCGGCACTTTGTGCCGAGTAACTATTAATTATTGCGCGATAAGCAGACGGGTAGTTTGCTGATTTTTGCCAAACATATTGATTTTATTTTTGCCAAAATTTTATTACGATTATGTTTATTTATTATTTCTAAATAATGATAATAAATTTCCAAAAACAATAAATGAAAAGTTCCGTCCTTTTATCTCTTTTTGAACTTTTGAATAATAAATAGGACAGTAATTATTTTAAATTAATTTCGATATACATTTTAGGAATTCATCCTCATTGATTGTCCAAACATTTCCAGACGTTTTTCACTTTCCCCATGTGGATTTCAATTGATAATTTTGATAAACTGTCTTCGAATGATTCCTCTGCGCTTGATTCCCTTTGTAAAAATCTGTTGGATCCGAACAGTTATCGTATTTTATTTTATAAAAATGAAAAAAATTATTTTTATTATGAATAAAAAATAAACGATTGGCTGAAAAGTCTCTATCGTGGCTTTTTTCATCCAATCACTTACCTCCATAAATAATGCAATATCTGAAATACATAATACTATTGACGAGAACCGTTAGAAGGTCCGAAGCGAACATGATTTTAATTTATTCTAGTATATTTCTAATGTTACATTTTTAGTATAATTGATAACGAATATTAAAATTTTCTATTCATGATTTTCGCAAATTTTAAACAAACATAATAAACAAATAAAAAATAATTTTTTTTACTAAATTTAATGGGTATTGCTAAATATCACCAGTGGTGACGGTCACCAGTGGTGGATTTATGATGTAATGCCGGCCAGTGGTTTATTGGTTTTTAATTCTGGCCAAAAATACATCATAATGCTGGTATGGTGACAATCACCACTGGTGAGCTTTAGTAATTTTCAAATTTTAATCACCTAATTTAAAGCAAAATACACGAGTAAGAAATTAAACATAATACAGTTGCCGGTAGATGTCTTCATGATTTTTTTTCATATATCACCTTACCATAAATGGTACTTTGAAACCCAGGCCTACTTATTTAACCAAATATCATTAAGCATTTTATGTCCGTGTATATGAAGGATCATTGATCGTGCGCATGAACAGACATGATCTTGTGAATTCCTCCCCGCTTAGAGTTATTACAAATATAACAACACAACATTGTAACACTTACAGCATATTATCTTCAGATCCGTTTTATTATTTCTTTTCTCCTTAAAAACCACCAGGCCACGCTAGTGCCACGCTCTTTTGTTTAATCAAAAATCTATGCAGGTTGTTCCATCTTTGGAATTAGTTATGTGCATATAATTAGTAATGTAATAACATTTTTTAATATATGATTAGAAGGAATTAGCTGTAACCTGTTGCGTTACAACAGGATTAATAAGTTTCTATATTTAGGTAAATTAGATACATTCAGTGGTAATATGAATAAATAAATACAATAAAAAACGAATAACAAAAACTAACAACAGCAATAAGTTTTTTAGGTTAATTATTATTAATAATTAATAAGTAAATAAAAAAATGAACAATAAAAAAAAAATTTCAGCTTAAAGAAACCGAAAAAATAAAATATTTTTAAAAAAATAAAAAAAAAAATAGAAATGCTATAATTAACCGGGGTTACTTTAACATCTTTATGATTATGTAATTTTTAAATTTTAAAAAATTCAAAATTATTATGTAATTATTTTTTACTAAATAAATAAAAAGTATCAATTAAATGTATTGCTCTTTAATTTCATTATATTTGTATTTTTTTGCTTTTTTAGTTGGTTTTTTTTGTTGTTTATCGCTGTTTTCAATTTAGTGCAGCTAGCATTCCTATAAAAATGTGATTATCAAAAATTTGTGAATACCCGTGATTTTTCTAAAAAATCATTTAGAAAAAACCAATTAAAATCAATTTCTTTTTCAGGTTGAAAATATAAAAAAAATAAAATCAATTTTTTTTTGGGGTTGAAAAAAAACGAAACAATAATAAAATCAAACTCTTTTTTGGTTTAAAAAAAAACCGAAAATAAAAATATTTTTTTTTGGTTTGAAAAAAAAACCAAAAAATGAAAACCAATTAAAAAAATTCAGTTTGAAAAAAAACCGAAAAAATAAAATTGCGGAAAAATTTCGATCTATAAAAATTTTAGTCTATAAGAACCAAAAAAGGTATATTTAAAAAAAATAGGTTCCTGATTTATAATAAATTTCCTGATTTATAAAAAAAAAGAAAGCCCACTATACTTTAACGGATAACTTTGACGATTCATTCCAAACAAATAAGACAAATTTAACTTCTTTCGTTAGCAACTTAGCATTATTTCAATAAAAAAATATCCGATTAACTTCATTAACCAGCCAACGGAATAGAACAGGCGCAGATACATCACGGGTTCCATGTTACACAATTCAATTATTTATACGGTGGGTAATCTAAATACTTACATTATTAGGTACAACACGGGATACAATGTCACCATGAAAAAAATGGTAGCCGGATTTGTTTCTGGGTTGCACATGATCTGTGCATATGATCCGGATGATTATTTTCGGTAATTATAAACTTTTTATTGATCTGATCGATCCTTTACGCCACACCTTTTCTTTCTTTTTTACAAAATATTTTTCTAAAAAATTGTTAACATGTCATATCAACAACAACGTAAAGGATACGTTATTTATTAATAATAATATTTATTCTTTTTATTACATCTAAAGGCTAAGGAATTATTAGAGGAATCACGTAATAAGCCAATTGTTATCTATGGCTAAAAAATTTTAAATTTATATTGGAAAATATGAATGATGATATTAGAACTTGAATCATGATACAATGTATTTAGTATTGTAGCATGTTTAATGGTATTTATAAAGTATCAAAATAATTAAGAATAAAATTTACTTAAAGAAAGTCAATAATTATAATATTGACAAATAAAATACGCAATCTATTAGCAAAAGAAAGTAAATACAGTACCTTAATAGTTTATCATAATAAATAATAAAATTAAATATGCATAAAATAAGTTTTTTTGTAAACATTTATTTTGCCGATGATACAATTGATACATCCCTATAAAAATTTTTATCCGAATATTTCCATTATTTCTCCATAATTTCCGTAAAATTCCGTGAAAATGATACAAAAACATTGAACATATCGGCGGATTTGTTTCATCACATGTCATTTGCTATAACAATTTTATTATAGAAATGGGAAAACCCAGTTCACTAATTAATTTACTATGTTCGGCTGACATGTGATGAAACAAATCCGCCGATATGATGATAAGACACGGATAAAATTGATCTTTAAATTTAGATATGATATATGAAATTAAAATTTGCCGATCAATTAAATGAAATTAATGAAATTGAATATAAAATTCGATTATCAGATCATGTGATCATATGAAATTAACCTGGAATTTTTGCAGTTCTGATTTCTGACGTGAAGAAAGAATTTTTTATTTATCATAATCTTTTTATATAATGTTTTATAAATCATTATCTATTGTATTATATATTAATATTATTTATATATAATTAGTATGTTTCTACCAAAATAATTTTTATTTAGCTATATAAAAAGTACTTACAACTTATTATAAAGAAATAATTTCAAAAAATTCTTAAATATTTTTAACATAATTTTCAATATTATTAGAGTAGGCACTCTTAACATTATAACGAAATTAAATTTTAACTAAATTTGAAATTCAGTTACACTAAATTCAGTTAGCACCGTAACAAAATTAAAATTTTAACTGAATTTGAAATTGTTACGCTAACAATTTCAGTCAGCACCATGACTGAAATTAAAATTTTAACTGAATTTAAAACTCAGTTACACTAATTTCAATCAGCACCGTAACTGAAATTAAAATTTTAACTGAATTTGAAATTCAGTTATGCTAATTTCAGTAACATCATGACTGAAATTAAGATTTTAACTAAATTTGAAATTTAGTTACGCTAAATTCAGTCAACATCATAACTGAAATTAAAATTTCACCTGAATTTGAAATTCAGTTACACTAATTTCAGCCAGCACCGTAACTGAAAGATTAACAGTTAAATTTTGAAATTGAAATTTTCTGAATTTCAAATTAAATGCTTGGATACACAACAGTTAACCAATCAACTATGTCTAAAGTGATTTTAATTTCAGATAAATTTTAATTTCAAATACAATGCCTTTAACTGAAATTAAAATTCAGACATCTGAAATCGAAATTTCAATATAATCATGTATTTTTCCTAAAAAAATTTCCTAACTTTTAGGAATTTTACTGAATTAGGAAATTTTTCTTAGGAAAAATACATGATTATATTTAGAATTGTGTAGAATTCCCAAAAGTTAGGAAATTTTTTTAGGAAAAATACATGATTATAATTTCAATTTTATTTAATTGATCGTCAAATTTTAATTTCAACATCTGAATTTAAGATCAGCTAGATTTCAATTTCAGTAATTGTTTCGCGATCGAAATATAATTACCGAAAAATAATCATCTGGTGAACAGATCATGTGTAACCCAGAAACAAATCCGGCTACCATTTTTTTCATGGTGATGCTAGGGCCGTTTTGTTTAATTTTACTTTTATATTTTATTAAGACAAAGCTAAGCTCGTACATGCTTTGAATATGACTGTTATAAAAAAAACCCGAAGAAAATTTTACAATACGACAATACAACGTTGTAACAATGTAACATACTGTGACATTACGCAGATTTCGAAAATAAACTGCCGCCCTCCGCTTCGGATAATAATATTATAATTGTATAGGAGTAATAGGACTATGGGCAGAATATTGAAAAAAATTCTCATTAATCAAATATCGATAAGTGTGATGTTTAACATGTCCGTTATTGATCATAAAATAATTCTAGCAAAGCCCAAAAATTCTATCTATTATATTATAATAATTAAGGTAATCAAGTAAAGTATTCGCTTTTTTGTTCAACATTTATAGCTAAATCACGGATCTTGAAAAAATTCCTGCGTGAAATTTTCTAATGTCATTGATAAATTCATCTGAAATTATGATTGCAACATTATATAAAAAAAAAATCATTTCATGAAACATACATGTAACGATATTTAATCAACTAAAAAAATTCTTAATTAACGGTGTGATTTCCATGATATATACTGATCATTCAACATGTTTTTGTTGGTAAAGGTAACGACGCGCTGCGGATTACATTGTATTATTTTGTTAGATCAAAATAATTTTTTTTAAGGTCGGAAAATTCTTTGATTAATGTTAATCTGCACGGGAGAGTTTTTTAGTTCAAAGTATTAATATTATAGGGAGCGGTTTCAGAAAGTCCGGAGCATAAATGAGCCAATCACGCATCGTCGCATCGACCCAATTTTTTGAAAGATGGGACATTTTTATGAAACCTTTGTGAAACTCGTATTATCATGGCATAAGTGAGATTTTATTTTTTTTCATTTTAAAAAATTTAAAAAATGAGTAAAAAGCTTCAGAATTAATACTACACTTGTAAGGTAATATTGATATTATAAATAAATTAAAACTTTTCTCATAGTTTGGAAAATGCGAATCTTTCTGAATTACACAAATTTTTAAAGCCATCTATTATAGTGTAATCAATAGCTAATTTTTACTACAAAATCTCCTAGGAACGAATAAATAAATACATGTAAAATTTGCTTCCTAGTAGGTATAACGAAATGGTGCCTAAAGATATAATAAAATTAGCAGATTTTGGACGCTTATGTCAAAAAGGATTTAGTTCATGTCGAAAGTGTCGAAAGGCGTGTGATGTGTGGATTTTATTGATCTTGAAAATTGATAACGAAAATGAATTAACAGCACTGAATTGCCAAATTGCAAAGAATGTAAAGAATGTGACATATACACAAAGCAAATATATATTATATACAGTATCTATCTATATATATATATATATTTACTTTTCGGACGAAATTTTCTTTCGCTTTATACTAAGAATGCAACGATATTGTTTATTTTCTTATTATTTATAATTTAAAATAAAATAAATAATAAAAAAATTATTTGACTACTATTTATCCGTTATTTTTATTTATACAAAAAAAAATAAAAACTATTTCTTTATTATTGTATATTAATCAATAAGTTGACAAAAATTTTTTTTTATGATATATTAATATCAAAGTAGAATTTTCTACTTAAAATGAAATTTGCTCATTCTAATAAATATAATTATATTACAAAAATTCAATAATCAATTAGTAGCATATGTCAAATTCATTGTATAAATCTAGTCCTTATTCTGATATTTATTATAGTGAACGGTAACACAAAAAAGTTTATTAGCTTATTATTAATTACTGCAAATATAGATAATAAATGTCATTGTTTACGAATAAATCATGTGATGGAATTTTATGTAGATAGGAGAGAGAATATTCCGTCTAAGGATACTGTACCAATGACCTAGGAATTTAAGGGTTACCCTCGTTGCAGGTAAATGGGTTTATTTATTATCATCAAAATAATAATTAAAGAAATAATATTAAAGACAAACAGATTCAATGTCTAACTGTTTCATGAATAATACATGATGTAAGCTAGTGTTTCGATCCGGATAAGACCTAAAATATTTTCACGTGAGATTGTGACTAAAAAAGATTATAGATCTCAGCTCTGAATGGACTATAATCTCAACCAGTATTAAATATTGTTACTTCATAAATTTGAATTAATTCTAGTAGTTCTATCCTTAATTAACAGAACCAGTATCCGGATTAAACCTGGATAAACCCGCTACGGATCGAAACACTAATGTAAGCATTGCGAAGCGTATAAATCAGGACGTCATCGTTAGAGAATTGAAAGAGTAGGAAATTCATCAAACATCAACCGGATGTGAAACACGTTAACAATATGAGAGCGAAAACTAGCTCGGGATGAGTATAGAAAAAAGAACCAAATAAGATACCATGCATTATTATAAGATATTCAGTTTATTTAATTACAAACGTGGGCTTACAGAAACAATTCTATAATTGAACCAAAAACAAAATACTATAATTACGGGTATATAATAAAATTTCTGTCATTTAAAATAAATAATAATATTATTAAATAATTTTTTATCCCTATAACAAATTGTAAACCCGATTATTTAATTATTTTAATAATCATAACTAGTAATGTTCATCACGGATTTAACTTCAGAAAGTTCATGTTTTGATGAGCCTTGTCCATTCATCATGACTGAGGTTTAATCGATCAAGTGAAGATTTTCAAATTTAAGCTTTAGCTTCTTTGGACCTTCGACATTAACCAAAATACAATTAGAAGTTTTCCTTGAATTTACGTACATAGCCATGAGAATCACCATAGGATACTATAGCAATGCCTCCAACAAACTCCTATTTGATTATCAAAAGAAAGAATTAATAAAGTTTAAAGTCAAATTATAAATAAGGTATACCAAATGAAGAAGAATGAAGATGTTACTGGAGTGACCTATTTGTTACGTGACCTATCGATGATCAATGTTCCAAATTAACATATTAAGCATATGAAACATGTGCCATATATTCAATATACTCAATTTATTTAATATATATAATTTATTAGATATGTGATAAAGCATACATATGTAATATATTTAACATAGTTTAATTAATATAAAGGAAATTACGATAAGATTGTAAAAAGGGTAGATAACAAGGTAACAAATAATAAATCGGTAGTTTTAAAATTAACGCTCTTGATATTTAATAAAATCCTATTTTTATTATCTCATATACACTTCATTTTTTTTGAGTTTTTTAAGTTTTATTGTGGTCTATCCTTTATTCGTGTCTGATCTTACATGCTAAGTGTGATGCTGTACCTTATTCACGTCTGATTGGATATTATTGGTTAATATTTGTTATATTCGCCTTCTGCATAAGTCTACTAAAATCTACTGCTTATTTTTATAAGCGTACAAGAACTGACGTTAACAATACTAACCTAAGGCACCACCAGCTGATCCAATAGCACTTTATAATAGTAGGTGAACTATATTTAAGCTTGTAAATAAAATAATTTAATTGTTAATTTAATGTTCAGAAAAAAACTTCTTAATAAAGTGGCTACTTACTATTCTTCAGTTGTTAATTCAAAACTTCTAACAGGCACAGAGAAATAATCGGTTCTTCCAACTAGTGCATTATATGGATTGCTATCAAAAGGAAAATAATTAATTAAGCTTTCTATCTTTGGCGTTGTATGGTACCGAACCTTATAATGAATAGAACTAGCATCGCCCAGAAGAATGGTATTATATATGCTCGATTTAAATTTGATCTGAAAAATAAGTACTGTACTGCCTGTACATAATAAAAGTTAATAAAATAATGTGAATTAAATAATCACTAATGTGAAACACCTTATCAATACAACAATATTGGACATTCCGGTAATAAATTCCATTGAAGTTCCAACACTGATCGAGTAACCACCTTCTTTGGGCGCATAAATGGATCGAATTCTAATAAAAATATAAAAATTAGTGAATGAACAGTCTTGATAATTTATTAATCAGGGGAAATTAATTGTATGAAAAGTGGCTATGCCGAGAGCATTTACCTCTGCAGCATTTACAATTTTATTGAAATAGAATCCAATATTTGACAAATCATCTATGGTCTTATCTGGGTAGCCTTGAAGGCATAAAAGAGATGTCGATGGACACTCAAGTTGGATGTAGTAGAAGTTCAAGCTTTCAACCTCAAACTCATGTTTGATACTCCAGTCAACATATATATTTTCCTCGGTATTCACTATCCTTTGTATAGCATCAGCCAAACTTCTTCTTTTCTCTTCCTCAGTTTCAATTAATACGAAAATTCGTTCAATAACAAGTATTTTATAAAATCTTTCTAATACCTTATATTACAATCCATGTTCTTCATTTGGATGATCTGAATCTTGAAGAAGAATTGGACCATCAATTAAACGATGACCTCCACCAGAAAATGATGGAGATTGCATACCTTAAGAGTATTTGGTGAAACAATCTCGAAGTGCGTGAAATCATGAAAGTTATCAGATTTCCTATCACATATCTTTGACTACTTTGACTACTATCATCATCTCATCGTCGTCATCATCATCTAACTCAATATACTGTACTGTACAATCTCCTATCTGAATTATTTTGAAGTATTTGAAGTATCTGATGTTGTAGTTTTTGTGACGAAATATAAGTTTTACAACATTCAAAGAAGTGTTTAGTACCAAATGAACATCTGCACGGGTCTATTCATTTGATCATCTCCAAATATATGGTAAAATCAATTGATAATTTTTTTACTTATTAGATACCTATTCAGATAAATCAGTAATTTTCGTAAATAGGAAAAACTTTTGACGAATAGCTTGACCAGTTGACAAAAATATCTGAACAAGAGCAGTGTTCTGTGAAAGTTTTGAAGTTTCAGGTTGAGAAGCATTTGAGCTGCGTATACCAATATTACTTTATTTACTTCCACTTATTTGATGTACTACTTTCGTTGTTTATTCCTTATCCAATCTTTTTGATTGGCAACAATGCTTTATTATTATTACGAGCTTCGCGTTCAACATCATCTGTTCTTAGCCTCCTTCGCTTCTTTACTGCTTTAGCTCTACTTTCTTTGATATATTCTGATTCATCAGCTGGTTGTGAATGACGAGATACCAAAACTGGTTGCGGAAATAAACTCGACTGTTAAATTATTTAATTATTCGTATATCTAAAATTGTAATTGAAGAAAAACTTTATCGCTAAAATACTACCGTAGCAGCATCAAGCGACATCGGGACAACGTCTTAAGAAGAGTGTTGTAGTAAGACGAGAAACTCCCGAATTCGGATCCTTCAATACTTTCAGTTTAAAGTATAATAATAATTAACAAATATAATTAAATCAATTAAATCATCAGTATTTATTATTATGTATTATGTTGTTACCACTCGGTAGCATCTCTATAGTTCTATACATGCAACTGCTTTTCGACAAATTCATTCGTCAAAACCAAAAGAAAGTAATTGAGTCAACATAATATCTTGTTGAATTGAATCCATTTTAAATTATTCGACTGAATTTTGCAAACAATAATATTGCGTAATTTAACTATTAAAAGAAAAGCTTTGTTATAATATAATTTTTTTTTTTAAAAAAAATAAATTAAAAGAACCGGCTTAATACAAATCTAACCAAATAAACGATCAACTGAAAGGGAAATAAAGTTTATTTTAGTTACAAGTACTACAAATACGAGAGTAACGAGACTAAGGAAATAAGAATAAAAATGATGATGTCAATTTATCTTTCATAACTGTTGATCACGTGTTTGTGACACTTGAAAGAAAAATTAAAAAATTTAAGATTCGATCAATCTAATGATCTACTCTCCTTATTTTAGATTAACATTTCAGAGACTAGCAAAATTGCATTGAAAGGGCAATTACTTTCAAAATACTTGTCTTTGGAGTAAAGTCAAATCAAATTTTGGAAGGAAAAATACAGAAAAATTAAATAATAAAAAAAATTTTGAAGGTAATGATGTTAAAAATGTATATTGATCGTAAATGTTTAATTTTATATATAATTAATTTTGCCTTTTATTGTTAGAATGAAGTTTATTAATAACGCCTGTCGACTTCGAAATCAATATAAGAGTTCGGAACTGTTGCGTTTGGATGTTTATGTCTTGCTCCGACAAATCAAAAAAAAAAGTGGAAATGAATTCCAATCGAGATTTCATGATGGTTCAAGTACGTTAGAAGAAGCGATTAATGAAACATTAAAATGACTGCAGCTGATCAACGTGGACGTTTGATTTTGTTATTAATAGGTCTGTTCAATTCTTATCGTTCGAGTTTTTTGATTAACCAATCCTAACATGTGGTCAAAATCAAAATTGAGCACTTGTTCGGTCACCTTATTTTTTCGTATAACAAATAATTTTCTTTTTTACAAAATGTCAAATAAGAAATACCATAAAAGTATAGTAAACTTTTTGAGGACGCATACTAAAACTTTACTAGGCACCAGACACGTTAAATAAAGCGATCAAAATGATACTACATTTTTGTTGTTCGGAAAGTTCGGGTTGTTGATCAGGTCACACAATTTCTTCAACCAATAATTATCAACTCAAAACCCGATCAAAATTTCGAACGATCAGAATTGAACAGGCCTAATAAGTAAGTTAAATCATGATTTCATTTTATAATCTCATTCGAATTAAATTGAGATAAGTTTTTGCAGGTTGTTTGATTAGAATTCCACTATTGCACTTACTCCTTTGATTCGAGATGAATTAGTTACTATGGCAATTACCGTAGTAGGTTGCAAGCCATTTTTGAGTTTTCTATATTTTTTGAATTAATTTTTAATGCCAATAATTATTTTAAATGCTCTAGAAACTCATCGACTTATTGCTGAAGAAGCCATCGATACCCTGTCAATTGAATATCAATGCATCTGAAATGACATTTAACCATCACTGATGCAAAATCAGAAACGATATTATGAGATATGGCTGACTGGTCCAAGCAGAAAGTATTGAATTATATCAAAGAGGGAGACATGTATGTATAATTTTGAATAAGTTAATTATAGGAATAAACTTATATTCATAACGATTCTCATATCACTTAGATTCCACAGGGAGAATATATTATTATAAGTTTCTTTGATGATCAATGTATACTGTATATGGGATAGTGGATCTTTTGCTACAGAAGTCACGTACGCCGGCACGAATACCAGATCAGTTAAGCTTCAGTAACATATGAGGAATAACAATAATGTCAAAAATGGTAGAATAATCTTAATCGTTGGTAAGTAAATGCAATTGTTTTTATTGCCATAGGTCGGAATCGATAATGTTTCATATTAATAGCTCAATTCAATCGATAAAATTGGAGTTGAAGATACTGTAAGCGAAAACTTTGATTTATATAATGTTGTCAGATGTTATTTTTGAACTATTTTATATAGGATCATTGGCTTTTTCTTCAAATGGGCGACTTCTGTTTATTAACATTTTTCAGAGTGAACCACAATTTTATCATCTCAACATGTAGAATCATGGATGAGTCCTTTATTGGAGTTACGGTTGTAATTAATTAACTATTAATGTTTTATATTTTATATTTGTTAAGATTTTGGGCTTCCCTATTAGAAAATTTATTGCAACAAATTCAATCGAAGTAAAAGAAATATAGAGGCATGTGATTTGGAAGCCTTGACACCTGATACTGTAAGTACGTATATCGATTTATTATGATTATTATTATACTGACGTCTTTTTTTTTGTTTCAACATCAATATTGTGATTTTTCTACTTCGAAAAGTATATATTCATTAAAATATACTGAATTTCAAATACCATCGTCATCCTTGCTCAAAGCCACTTTTAAAGAGGAAGAAATCTCAAATTGTTACTGGATCAGGGATTAAAGTAGAAAAGGATCCAAATATGAAAAAAGAGCGGTTTATATTAGCGATGCTCTTCAGTGAATATTCCAGCTCCTTCAAGGTAAATGTATATAATTAGAGTGGCTTATCAAGTTATAGTGATTAATAATAATTTTTTTTTTTAGAAACGATATTCATTATTTAGA
Organism: Rhizophagus sp. LPA8_4_AMF; assembly: GCA_021464525.1. Classification (NCBI taxonomy): domain Eukaryota; kingdom Fungi; phylum Glomeromycota; class Glomeromycetes; order Glomerales; family Glomeraceae; genus Rhizophagus; species Rhizophagus sp. LPA8_4_AMF. The sequence goes on along the minus strand of JADRCO010000393.1, from coordinate 3,701 downwards.
GGAGGTCTTCGATAACTTTTTGAAATCTATAAATTTGGAGGTTTATCAATATTTCTCTATCTAGATATATTTGAAATATTGTGTAAATAATTTCATTTTTAGGGATTATCTTCAAGGGAGGAGAGGAGAATTGATTGAAAGACTGCATCAAATTACCTGACAAGTATAGGTAGATATCGCTTACCGATAATTTTTTTCCCCTTTTTAAGAAGAAATAAAATATTAATAAAATAGTAATATAATACGCATACGACGCATTGTGATGTACATTATCTTAATCCGACAAGCTTTCAAAGGAATAATAGCAGTGGTTAGATCCTGCTATTAAGGGTTCGTTATAAAAATCGAAATCCAGTGTCTGGACAATGAAATATTATGGTTTGTTGGAATAGTTAAGAAGAATCTTTCCAAGTTATTCATGTTAAGTATTTTTAGAAGAGTTGCCTAAGAATATTATTTACGGAATTTGATCGGTTTAGGATTTGATTAATGAATAATAATTGACGTTACAATTGAAATTACTTAGACATCCCATTGTTTGCAATTTCATTACCTTTGATTTTATAATGTACTTTAACTTTTCAAAATTAATTTTAGTCCTAAATATTTTAATAAAATCTTTATCCATTTCATATACTGTATATTATTCGCGCTCCAGATTCTTCTTGTACTTGTACTCCACATTTCTTACTTCTACCAAGAATTTCTTTCGCTGTTAGTACTACACATTCGTTATCCGTCATTATGTTACTTCTTTATTTTCTGGACATACTAAAATTATCATAATAATTGCTAATAACTCTAAATCTTTTTATATTCAATTATTCATGATTCCTATACTAAATTTATCTAACACTCTTCCTTCCTTAGACATTTCACCCAACTTTTATCATTTTTAATTGACGCATCTGAATAAAATATATTATCCTTATCATTTCTTTTGCACAAATCTTATATTTTTCGCCATTATATGCTTTCCCAATAATTTCCATTCTTTTATCTATAATTATTAATTCTTCTTCGTTGAACATTTCTTCTTCTAGCTAATTCTTCAAATTTCCATTACTGATTTCACAAATTTTTATTAGCTCTCTCGTCTCAAAATTTTTTATCAATTTTTTTAAACCACAACGTATTACCCCTTTAAAACTTCTATTTACTATTTTCGTAACTTGACTCCACGTCTTAGATCTATTGTTTTCTGTTACTAATTGCGAGACATACATTATTTTTGTAGATTTTAAATTTTGTAAACTTTGAAGTAAATTTTCTCGTTTAACATTCCATCAATTGTTATAAATCCTTCGTCTACTACATGTTCATGATTCTTGTCATGCTTACATATCCTAATATCATTATCGTTTAACACAATAGAGCGTCTAAATAGCCATATATTTCGCTTATTATTGGTAAACATAATATGTCTTTAAATATACAACCATTAAACCTTTAATTGATTCTATCTTTATTTCATTACTTTTCCTAAATTTCCTTCATCAAATAATAAGAACACATAATTTAGAACCATGATATTTTAATTTCATTACGTGACGAAATTAAAAAAAAATTGATCGCGAAAATTTTGAAGAACACAAAATAATTTTTATGATAAAAGAAACTTGATACTTTATTTTATAATATAAATAATAAAAGTTAAAAATTACATATACTGTACTAATAATTAATATAAAATTACTATCTACCAGAAGTACTCTTTTAACTCTTTGCAGTTGTTACTTACAGTATATAGAATACTTAATAATAAAGGATGAACAAATAGATTATTTTAATATAATAAATTCCATTTTATTATCCATATATATTATTAGAATCTTTTAATTGTTCATTTTTTAGTTTTACTTCAAAATTTTTATTCAATAGATTAATTTCATTTGCTGTTCAAAATAATCATATTCTTCTAGGGTTTCTTCCCTACTTTGTTATAATATTCATGTGATTTGCTTAAATTTATTTTAGTTCCTATCCCATATAAATAACATTCTCCCAGTTTATACATAGATTCAATGTTACCATTTTCAGCTGCTTTTTTATACAATTCAAATGCTCTAGCTTCATTTTTTTCAGTCCCTATTCCATTCTGGTAACAATATCCAAGTTTACTTATCGAATTAATCTGACCTTTTTCAACTGCTTTTTTATATAGTTTAAATGCTTCAAATTCATCTTCATCAGTTCCTATTCCATTCTGATAACAATATCCAAGATTACTTATTGAATTAATATTACCTTTGTTAGCTGCTTCTTCATATAAATCAAATGCTTCAAATTCATCTTTTTCAGTTCCTATTCCATTCTGATAACAATATCCAAGATTATTTATTGAATTAATATTACCTTTGTCAGCTGCTTCTTTATATAATTCAAATGCTTTTTTTTCATTTTTTTCGGTCGCTATTCCATTCTGGTAACAAACTCCAAGACTATGTATTGAATCTCTATGACCTTTTTCAGCTGCTTCTTTATATAATTCAAATGCTTTAACTTTATTTTTATCAGTCCCTCTTCCATAATAATAGCATTCTCCAAGATCATGTATTGAATCACTATGACCTCTTTCAGCTGCTTCTTTATATAGTTCAAATGCTATAACATCATCTTTCTCAGTCTCTCTATAATAATAGCATTCTCCAAGATCATGTATTGAATCAATATGACCTTTTTCAGCTTCTTTATATAATTCAATAGATAATTCAATTCTAGTTTGTTCTAATAAACTTGATTGAGTATTATTATTCATATTCATTTTTATTTCTTCCATTTTTTCCCTATTTGGTAATTTAAATGATGTCTGAAGGCGTTTAAAAAATCGAATAATGAGTGGATTATCAACGAAAGAAAAGGAAATTCCAGCTAAAGATAATGCTTCAGTTAGTAAGATCTCAAGAGATTTTTGTTCCTTTTCCCTTGTATGGTCATTAAAGTTATTAGTTATTGATATAGTATTTTGTTGTGATATAGTATTTTGTTGTCCAAATTGGGATTTTGCATTATTTGGTGCACTTGAACATTTATTAAGATGTGCTTGCATTCGTGCAGGAACACCTCGTTTAAATTCTTTTAAACAATAACTACATTTTACAGGGGGATGTTTGTCAACACTTGTATTCCCTATAGTAAAATGTTTCCAAGCATCTTTCTTTTTTCTCTCTTTTCTCTCTTTTCTTATCATTTAGTATAGAGTGTGTAAGAAATTTAAAACTGTTTCCAGCAAATAAAAAATAAATAGCAAATGGCGTAAATGATGACTTAATGATTTGTAACTATAAGACAAGTCAAAAAAATAAGATTGACCAAAGTTTATTCTTTCACGTGTGTCTATTTTTGTCTAAAAGTGAGTAGGATAAAAAAAAAGTGAACATAGTAAGGGCTTTCATTTTATGCATGAAGGCGTAAGGTTCCACAAGTGTACAGTTTCACGACAATTTTTCTGTATGAAGTCACGATTGATGATCTTTTATAATGTGGCACAGTATAAAGGAATTTACAAAGTCTTAATAAATGGGGGAGTAGATAGTGAGTAACGTAGATTGAATAATTGAGTAACGTAAGATCAAATAAATTACTCAATTTACGTTACTCACTTATATAAGGCACGGAACGTAAGATGAACTTTATTCACCTTACGTACTCCCCTTATATAGTATAATGTGCACAAGTAATATATATTTACCTTAAGTTCC
>JADRCO010000392.1:0-34838 GCA_021464525.1 Rhizophagus sp. LPA8_4_AMF | reverse complement strand
AAAAAAATAATTTTTTTTTTTTTTTTTTTTTGTAAAATTGTTGACTTTTTTTTTTATTGTATATTTCCATATTCGTTAACTGTAAACAAATTAAAATTACTATTATTCTTATTTCTTTATAATTGACAGATATGACAACTATTGTAAATGAATTTTTGTATAATTGGGACAGGTTTTTAAACAAAAAAAATTTCTTAATTAGAATTAAGATTATAAATAAAAGAACAATGTCGTCGTACAACGTATAATATCTATAATTGACCAATCATTTCTTATTTCATTTTGTACTAGTATAAATTTGGACATATATTAAGATAAAGTTTGAAAATCACTCAAATCATTAACCAAAAAAAGTATGATAATATATTTTATTTATATATAAAAAAGTGTCAATTGTTGTTATTTTTAATTTATGTAAAATTTTAGTCACAATGCCTAACGTTTTAAAAATATCATCGGATAAATATTAAAAGCGTAAATTAATTACCGTTTCCAATTTCCATCGGATAAATATTAAAATTATGAGTAACATGCATTACATTATTTGTAATTAACTTCCAATTCTTCAAAAATTTTTTCGGCTTCTTTCCTTTGATTCCATAATTCTTTTATCTTATTAGTATTAACAATTGCTTCATTATTAATTTCCATAATGTATCCATCAATAAATTTTGTTTCTACCTTTTCAAAATAAATATTTCTGATTAATACATTTTTTTCTTTAATATTATTAATCCATTCCGTTCCATAAGATTTTGTTAATTCTTTTGATTCATTTTCTTCATTTTTTTCCTCAAAAGGTGATGATATTTTATTAGATGTGGTTATAATATAAACAGATTTATTAAAATGTTTTGCCGATAAGATTAATGACATTGAACCGATCTTATTCATTATATCTCCATTATTACCTGATATATGGTCTGCACCAATTAAAACATGAGTAACAGTTGGCATAAAATAATTACATGATGCATCTGTTATAACTTGTATGATTATCTTATTATAAATTTTAGAATTGGTTGTTGTCGATGATGTTAGCCGTGTTGATAATTTTTGTGCAAGTGTTGCTCCCTCGTTTAATGGTCGTGATTCCATTATAGTTATTGTAAGTCTTGAAGTATCTTCTTCTTCTTCTTCTTCTTCTAAATAATTTATAAATTTTTGAATAAGTGAACAAATTGATGAGTATATTGTTGATGAATAACTCATCGTCATAATATGAATTTCTTCTACTTGTTTTGGTTTTTCTTCATTGAGAGAAGGAAATAATGCTTTCAAGAAATTTTCTTTGATTTTCTTATCATTTTCTTTATATGATGCTTTCATTTGATCAATTATATTTATTATATTATTTTCATATTCTTCAATAGTTATTCCCTCTTTTTTTTGTAATATTTCTTTACTTCTATTTAAAACATTTGTTATACCAAATGAAATTGATGCTTTCATATTTGGTCTAATTTGTGTTAAATACCATCCAATATTTAATAAATTTTTCCATAATTCATTCGAATTTTTTGATATTTTTCTTAATTCCTTGTTAATTATCGTCTCTTTCAATATATCAAGTGATTTCTTTGATAATTCTTGTGCACCAGAATTTCTATCTTTAAACATATCATTTAATCCTTTATGAACACGTGTAGGCAAATATACTCTATATAATGTTTCCAATAAATTTGGAACACATACATAATTATTTAATTCGGTTGGTTTAATCCACTCATATGCTTGATGCTCCCAATCAATTTGAATTTTATTTTTTAAATTTGGTGTGTTAATACGAAATAAAAATGGATAAACTTTCCATATAGTTTGTTCATTTTCTCCTAAAATTGTTAATAATTTACCACTACGGATAAGAGTTATGTCAGTATGGGAAAGTGTTGTTTCTTCTTGAATTTCTTTTAATGCTCGTTCTAATGGTGATGAATCATTTTCTTCAATTCCTCCACTTATACCCGCCCAATGATTTCTTTTTATATATATATATAAAGGAAGGGATGAGAAACATCTTTTCCACTTAAATGAATAAAAAAAAAAAATCATCTTTTTTACTTACTGATAAGTTCTGACTTTATCACTACGTTTTAATAATAATATATTATCTCCTTGACTATTTTCTTCATTTCCTTCTGTATAAACCAAAAAAGAAGTAACGACATGTCTTTCTTTCATGATAGCCAAAAAAAAAAATATAAAAAAATTTTCTTTTGATAAAATAAAATTTTAATTACTAATCAGACTTATAAAAAAGAAATGTCAAATATAGTTAGTATAATCTACATCACATATGGATTATTGAATTATGATCGTAAATGATCGACATTATATTTCTTAACGTGGAAATTGAATTATCAAAAATTAGTAATAATCATACACCGAATAATAACATTGTATTAAGTCACGTGATTTCGGGAATTACTAATCATATTGCACCAACTAACACGCTGATGGCGTGATGGCGTAATTTTTTACAAATATTAGGATATCGATCTCCTGGATTATCTCTTTTTTTTTAAAAACTTTTTTTTTTACTACAAATTCTTAAAGGAACTGAATGATGACTTCCACCAACAGTTCTTTGATAGTAGGTTGGAGGTTAAATGGTCGTCATATTCTCATCATTGGCGGTAACCAAATTGCTTCAAACCGTATTGAATTTGCTTTAATTGCAAAACCTAGGAAAATAACGTTAATAACACCTCATAATAAAATCACTTCTGATAAAATTAGAGAACATATCGCAAAAAACAATGTATCTTACAAAGATAGTGAGTTTAAACCAAGTGACCTTTTCGAAAGTCATAATTTACCCGTAGATTTTGTTCTTTCCGCGGTTGATAATCAACAACTTTCAGAAAAAATTGCCAATGCTGCTCGTGAAAAAAGGATTCCCGTTAATATAGCTGAAATACCGCATTTATGTGATTTTTGGTTTATGCCAACATATCATGATAACCATTTACAAGTTGCAATTTCTACAAATGGAACTGGTCCTTATGTTGCTCGTAAACTTAGGCAACATATAATTGAAAATATACCTCCAAATATTACGGCCGCAATTGATAATGTGGCTCTCTTGAAACAAAATTTAGGTGTTACTAATATATCCGCATTTACAAAGATAATCGATACTTTACCTCTAAGTGAACTCGCGAAACTTACAAGTGATGATATTAAAAAATTAGTATCTAAACATAACGTTGATGATGAAGAAGCCGAAGTATCTTCAACTTCCGAAAGTATGGATGAGAAAAATTCAGATGTTACTATCATCGATGAACGACAAGATTCTGTTTTTACACTTAAATCAAAACTTTTCGATGTAAATGGTGATGTTATTATTCCATCATTCACTTCAGGTGGTACTCAATTGGTAGATGGTAAAACTGCCGTTGAACATATTGCTTACGCTTTTAGTGCAACTTCGTTTATTTATCCAACAACTCGAACGAATTATGTTGGAAAAGCAGCTTTAAGTTGGGTTTCACAAAAAATTCCTAATGCTTTTGGACAATCAAGTCAAGTGATTAAAATGGATACTCGTTACGGAGCATCCGCAGCAATTTTGGGTGTTATGGCTCATTCAAGATTGGATAATGTTTCAATTTTTGCAACTTCGCAATCAATTGTTCCTATGATCCCAAATTTTTATGGAATTGTTCAAGCAAATATTCCCTTGGTTATACATGTTTCTGCTTTAGGGAATGACGATCAAATGAACAATTACGTTAATTATAATGATGTTTTGATAGCTCGTGAAACGGGTTTTGGAATAATTAATTCTTATTCTTCTCAAGAAATTCATGATATCGCATTGATAACTCATTTGATTTCGATAACAACAAAAATTCCATTCCTCCATGTGTTTGATGGATTAAGTACTTCTCTAGAGTTATCTAAAGTCAACCTTTTATCTTATGATAGTATCAATAATTTAATTGATGAAATTAAAAGTTTACCTATTTCTTCAACTAAAAATTCAGACGTTTTGGGTTGCTTTGAAATTATTGCTGATAAAATTGGCAAACTTACGGGTCGTCAATATCGTCCTTTTGAATATGTTGGAGACCCTAACGCTGAATCGATCCTTGTCGTTTTAGGTGGTGAAACTGTTATAACAAAAGAGACTGTGAAACGAATTAATTATGGTGAAAAGAAAGTTGGTATTATAATTGCAAGAGTGTATCGACCTTGGTCAGAGAAACACTTTTTGGCAGTTGTACCAAAATCTGTAAAACGAATTGCAGTTTTGGAACAAGTTGCATCAAAAGAAGATTATTCATTTGGGCCATCAATTTTTAATGATATTGCTGTTTCATTTTCTTCAGATAATTCTTGGATAAATAAATCTCCAATATTAATAGATGCCAAATATCCAACAGCGCAAAAATTTTCTCCACTTGTCGTTCATGCTATTTTGAAACAATTGATATCTAATGAGAATAACATTTTTAATGAAGAACTTTTATTGGAGAATATTGACATTCCTTTAATTAATAATAATAATGTAAAACGATGTATTTTTTGGGATTCAGAAACTCAAGAGACTATTCAAGTTGTCAAACATATTTCAAAAATTCTTGAACAACATTCTAAATTAAATTTTACTACATCATCCACTTTTGATATATACAACAATGGAGGTGTTGTAACAACCAATTTGCAATTAGGAAATGATGTCATAAATGGATTACAAGATATTGAATCCGATTACGATTTCATTTCTGTACATGATGTTAGTTTGACAAGCAAATATAATATATTAGCATCAGCTAAGAGTGAAGCTGTTGTCGTTCTTAATACAAGTTGGACTGTCGATGAACTGGAGACAAAATTACCAAATGACTTTAGATATGAAGCTTCAAAGAGAAATATTAAACTTTATATCTTGAATTCTGAGAAAATAGCTCAGGATGTTGAATTGACTCTGAAAGCTGTTAATAGTGTAATATTCCAAAGTATGTTTTTAAGATTATTTAATAACATTATCAAACTTGATTGTAGTTTAGAGGATTCTATCATAGATTTATTTGAAGGTAATAATGAAAAAGAAGCTTCATTATTAATTCGCGCGATTTGTCAACAATTAGAGAAATCAATTGTAAGTGTTGAACTTCCTCCTACATGGGGAATTTTGGAAAAATCGGATCAATATTTACCTTCAACTATTCAAAGTAATTCATTAGATAGAAATTTAGATCAACCTGAGATAGAAAAACCAAAACTTAGGAATTGGCATATAGCAGCTCAGAATTTACTTTTCAAAGAAGCTTATAATTTTGATCGAGATATTCGTCCTGATTTATCTGAAAAGACATACATAATTCGTGTTAGTGAAAATCGACGATTGACACCACCATCTTATGATCGTTATTTATTCCATATTGAATTTGAAATAGATGGAACTGATCTTAAATATGATCTGGGTGAAGCTCTTGGTGTATATGGACATAATGATAGTAAAGAGGTCAATCAATTTTTAGAATTTTATGGTTTAAAACCAGATGATGTTGTTTTTATACCAATCAAAGGCGATCGTTTTGAATCAAGAACTATATTTCAATTATTTTCACAAGTTCTTGATATTTTTGGTCGTCCAGCTAAACGATTTTATGAATCTTTGGCACAATATGCCACTGACGAGAAAGAAAGAGAAAAATTATTATGGATAGCTAGTAATGAAGGATCTCAAGAATTTAAACGTCGTGTTGAAGACACAATCACATATGCAGAATTATTGTATGAATTTACTTCCGCACATCCACCTATTGAAGATCTCGTACAATTAATTGCACCGATTAAACCGCGTCATTATTCAATCGCTTCTGCTCAAAGTGTACATCCTAATAGTGTACATCTTTTAGTTGTTACCGTTGAATGGGAAAATTCTAAAGGTATAAAACGTTTCGGACAATGTACGCGTTATTTAGCCGGTCTTAAAGTTGGAGAAAGTGTAACTGTTTCTATTAAACCTTCTGTAATGAAATTACCTCCAAGAGATACTCAACCTGTTATTATGGCCGGTTTGGGTACTGGAATGGCTCCATTCCGTGCATTTATTGAGGAACGCGCTTATCGTAAAGCACAAGGAAAAGAAGTTGGTCCTATGGTACTTTATTTTGGTTCACGCCATAGATCAATGGAATATCTGTATGGTGAAGAATTAGAAGCTTATAATATAGAAGGTTTACTAACTCATTTGAGATTAGCATTCTCACGTGATCAAGAAAATAAAGTGTATATTCAGCACAAGATGCAAGAAGATGCTGAATTGTTACATCAATATTTACTTAAAGATGAAGGTTGGTTCTATCTTTGTGGACCTACTTGGCCTGTACCTGATGTTAAAGATGCGATTGTTAATAGTTTTATAACATCTGGCGGTTATACTTCAGGTCAAGCAGTTGATTGGGTAAACAAGTTAAAAGATTTAGAAAGATACATTTTAGAAGTTTACTAAAAAAAAGATATTCATGTAAACCAATTTTTGATCTTAAATTATTATTAGTCATATTTGTATAGTAAATAATAATGTCGTTTAAAATAAGTTAATTTTTTTTTTTTTTTTGTAATAGCTTTATCATATATAGAAAAAAGTATGTAGAATATTATAAAGAAATTAAATTTTTTGTAATTAATAAATAATTATATGAAAATTTTTTACGCTAAAAATTGAATATAATAAATATAGTAATCTTGTATAACTAATATAGAAGAAAGAAAATTGATTACCCCGATTTAATACTAAACTCTAATCGGCTAACTTAAAACGGATTTTAATGCCAAAAAATTTGTAACTTTAAATGCGGATAAAAATTCCACATGGTATGATAGTCTTACCGGGCATGTTACGGGCGTGGCTATTTTTGGGATTCTTATTGAAAATAAGTATAAAGCGAAACTAAAAAAGATATTCACAAAAATGATAAAAAAAAAAGATTTCGTCAGTCAGTCGGCCGCAAAGGGATGAATACCAAGTACTTACTGTAAGTACATAAAAATAAATTAATCATTAATCATAGTTATTGCATTGATGATTTTTTTTTTAAAAAAAAATTATATAAATATTTAATAAATATGTATGAAATATATTTAAAATATATATATAAAATATAACGAAAAAATTTTCCCAAGTCTTTCTTTAAAAATTGAATGCTTTACCTTTTCACCTTTTAAGTAATTAATTGGTATTACAAATTTGCATAGTAGTTGTTATAACCATTATACTGTATTTTAATCGATTCCATATAAGGTATCGCTTTTCCGCCTCATTCATATTGTTTATTTATTGTTTGTATTTTCAAACCCCAATTTTTTAGTTTTTTCAGTTGAACTGAATCTCAATCAAGAAAAAGACAAAAAATAAAAAAAAATAAAAAAAATTATATATATAAATTACAAGTATACACTATCTCACAAATAGCATTTTTAACACACAAATAGCATTTTTAAGAAATAGCTCAAAAAAAAAATATATAATTTAAAATAATTTAAATTCAATCGCGATAAAAAAATTAATAGTGTGATCACAATGGGGGTAACGAATGGCAAATATGACGTTGACTTTTCTGAAGAAGGTTAATATTGTTGGTTTACTTTTTAGTTTTGATTTGGAACTTTACTAACAAAGTCAACTTGTTATCATATATACTTATAGTAAATTTATCACACTTTAAACTATTACGAGTTGTTGGTCGAGGAGCATTCGGAAAGGTAGTATTTTTTTTTTTTAAAAAAAAAAGAATGGCAATTCTTAAATTTTAAATTGTAAATTTCAATTAATATAGGTTCGAATAGTTGAAAGGAAAGATAATAAAAAATTATTTGCTCTAAAGTATATTTCAAAAGAAGAATGCATCAAAATGGAAGCTTTACGAAATATATTTAGAGAAAGATCCATGTTAGAAGAATTGGATCATCCATTGGTATGCAATTTACGTTTTGCATTCCAAGATGATGATTATATGTACATGGTTATGGACCTTATGTATGTGTGTGAATTAATTTTTTAAATTTAATTATCCCCCTTTTTTTTTGATTAAATTCAATTTATTTACATTTTTAGATTTCAATTTTTTTTTTTCGACAAAAAACGTTAAATTTATAGGATGGGTGGTGATTTAAGGTTTCACCTTAATAGAAAAACTTTTACTGAAGACGCAATACGATTTTGGATAGCAGAATTAGCATGTGCAATAAGATATTTACATTCAAAAGGAGTTGTTCATAGGTAGAATTAGTTTTCTATATCTTTATATCTTAAAATTTTTTTTTACCCCTCATCAATATATAAATATTTTTGTTTTCTATTTTTAGAGATATAAAACCTGATAATGTTCTTCTTGACGATCAAGGACACGTACATATAACAGATTTTAATATCGCAACGCACATAAAGCCGGATAAGCCTTTAACATCACATTCTGGAACATGTGCTTATATGGGTAAGTCTGGAATAAAAAAATATTTAGAAAGAAAATTATTCGTTTAAAATTAACTTCGTTTTGTAATATCAACAGCTCCAGAAATGTTTAGAAATAACGGTTATGGAGTCACAGTAGACTGGTGGTCCCTTGGTGTCGTGTTATATGAATGTATATATGGAAGGGTAAAAATCTATTTTCTTTCTTATCAAGAAGTGTTAAAAATATTTTATAATTTAATGTTAAAATTTTAAACTGAAAAATTTTAATTTTGATTTATTAGCGTCCATTTGAATGTGATAATCAAGAAGAATTAAAAAAACTAATATTAAAAGCTCCAATAAAATATCCTGATATGGATCCTCCAGTCAGTCCGGCATGTATTTCTGCGGTTCAAGGAGTAAGTAGTAATTAATTGATGATTTATAAACTTCTTGATACTTTTCATTATAAATTAATAATTTTATTGACTTTTTTAATTCATTTAATTTTTTAAAGTTTCTTGAACGCGATACATCTCGTCGTTTAGGATGCGGTCCCAACGGGTTTGCTCTTATTCAAAAACATCCCTTTTTCCGAAATATTGACTGGCCTGCGTTAGAAAATAAACGTGTAAATCCAATTTTCAAACCTTCATCAGATCGTATCAACTTTGACGCTACTTATGACTTAGAAGAATTACTTCTTGAGGAGCAACCTTTAGAGGCAAGAGCTAAACGTCGAAAACCAAAGAAACGTAAAGAGGGTGAAGGATCTGAGAATTATCAATTAATTGAAGAAAAATTTAAGACTTTTGATTATACTATTTTTGAGAAATATGAAGGATGGGTTAATCCAGTAACTAAATGTGTTGCGGATCCCCCAGGATGGGTTAAACCCGCAGCTGTTGAAGTTGCAAACCAAATAGAAAGAGGAAGTCAAGATGGGATTCGCTCAAATTCGAGTGATATTAATAACTTGACGGGAATATCTTTGGACAATAGAATTAAAACTTGAACATTTATTTATTTTTTTTTAAACAATTTTTTTTTCTGGAAACTTTATTATTATTATTATTATCAATAATCACTTGTTAAATAAGTTATTTTACTATATTAATACGACATTTTTTAGTTTAGTCTTTCTAATGCATCGATTAAAACGGTCATGTCATTTTTTATATTTTGCGTGTATCTTATAATTTTCTCCTAAAAAAATTTGTAAATTAATTTTAATCAATAAAAAGTATTTCTAGAAAATTTTTCATTAGTTCAAACTAAAAGAAAAAGAAAATAATTTTTTTACCTTGTTATCCAAAACTTCAATACTTTCAGTGTATGGATTATATCTTACAGAAAATGGTCTGTTCAATGTTTTTGCAAATTCACGAACTTTTTGCTGAGCATCTTTAAAGGATTCTGCGACAAAGTAAATCTTTTTTTTTATAAAAGCACAAATTGTTATTTAAGTGTATACAATAAAGATAACAATCATAATATAAAGCTTTTTTTTTACCGGTTGATATTCTGTTACAATATATTTTTGTAAAGCAGTCTTGGAAGGATCAAATGGTCGTTTCTCAGGTTTATCAGTTAAAGCATACTATTAAAAAAAAAAAATTACAAATTATATGAAAGTGAATATCATCAAGAATAATTTAAGTGGTTTCCTTTTTCGAATTAACTTACTTCCAATTCACCGAAGGAAGATAATAGGCCAGCACCATATGCACGAATTTCACTTCCTTGGCGACAAAGACCGAATTCTACTGTAAACCAGTAGATCTTTTAAAAGATAATTATCCCATTTTTTAAAATGTCAATTCTGTGATTAAAAGCTTAAAAATAGAGACGGACTAAATGTTTGTAAATTTTACCGTAGATAACTTTTCAATATCTTCGTCACTAGCACCTAGTGAAGACAACCCAATTTCCTATAATATATAGTGAATTTATTTAATATATTATTACGAAAATATAAATAATATAAAAACATTACCTGAGAAAAATCGGCAAAATCTGGATCGCAAAATAATGGAACCTACAAAATCATTCAAATTATTTATATAATTATTTCCTAATAAATCACGGTAATTTATAGTACTCACGTGACCAAGTAGCTCGTGGCACACATCGCTGAAAAAAAAATATTAAAATATTAATATTTTCATTATTAATAAATTCTAGTCAACACAATACATACGGTTCTGGCGTGTATAATGGTCTTGAATGATGACGAATGTATTGAGTAGAATGAAAAACTCGAAACGCGAGACCATTCAAGAAATCACGTGATGTAAGTAAGCCCATCACAGGACGTAGAGTAAAACCAGTACATTCTAAATGAAAAAATTAAATAAACAAAAATGACATTCAAAGATAACACGTATTGTTTCATCAATATTTTCGCGAACCTTTCAAGAATTTTGATACAGTCTCTAATTGCGGAATATTATTTTCATTATAACCACAATTTTGCATTAACAAAGGAAAAACATATTGATGCTCTCTACAAGCATGAGTAGGATATAAAGCTGTCAAATTGCGAAAAACATCTCCCCACGTGGTGATCTCTTCGGGTTTATATTGAATATCTGGGATAGGTTGTCCGTGACGGTAAGTTTTGGCAATACGCGTAATTTCAGAACGACGTGCGCGATAAACAGGGTCATTTGCACCAGGATGATCAGAGTCTGTAATGAACAAAGTAACATTTTGTCAAAAAACATATGACCAATCATTACCAAAGAAATATGATTATTATGGTAATTGAGTTTTACCAAGTTCTTCGCCCATCTCCAAAACTTTATTTGCATAGGTATCAAGATCAGATTTTTTACGTGGGAACCACGGAACCTGTCCTAAATTGTTATAAACATATCGTATAAGATATTCACATTAATATTGAAGATTGCATAGGAGTAAATTATTTTTTTTAAAGAAAAAAAGAAAGAAAAAAGAACATACCTACTGTAGCATTGTTTGGACTCGCACTTACAACTTTGACATGATTCGTAATCCCTTTTAAAGTCTCAGAAACGCGAGCAATTTGTTCCGTATTATCAGCACTAAAGTCTACAAAAAAGTCATAGTCCCAACCAGGAGTTCTACTTGGACGACTGCAAAGCGCAAAAATTTACATTCGTATTCAAGTGAAAAAAAGAACATATTAAACGAGGATAAATTACCTTTCAATTCTGGTTAAAGAAATGTTTAAATTCTTGATAGATCTTAAGCATTCATCCAAAACACCTACACGATCTTGTACACTAAAAAGTAGAGTAGTAAGGAAGGGGCCGCTTTCATTAATGGTATTGAGAGTGACTTCCGAATACATTTTGAACTAAATTTTTGACGAGAAAAAATTTGGTAATTTTTAATTTACTTATTAATTTTATACTTGATCCGTGCATGGGAAATTTTTTTATTTTATTTATAGATCGACTGCGAATCATTGTCGGCTTATATATAGTAGTATAAAATTGCAATATTTGTTTATAATTAAATCGTTTATGTTTAGACTAAAGTGCCAAAGGTGGCGCAATAACGAAATGATGGTTTTTTTTTTGACAGAGAAAGATGTGTAATTCTGACTAACCATGGCGTAACTTCATTCTATGATATTTTTAGGACAATGAGACTTTTGTCATGACAGTAAACGAGTCATAAAACCATTTTTTCTTTTCATTAAGGAAAGGCATAATAATGATTAATTCTTTTAACCGTATCCGTGGGCTTTATTTTGTGTTTATATTATAATATTCCCATACAATTCAATATATAAGCCATAAATCATAATCGCATGCTTTTTCTTGTCACAGGGTCTCACGATCATTATCACTTTTATGAAAAGTATATATTTAAATATATTAAATATATTACACAATTAACGTCAAGTTATTGAATGGTTACGGGAGTGAGATATTTTTACCCAACTATATTATTAAGCATGCCACCCAAAAGATCATGCCTAGTAACTTTATAATTTTTAATTAACGTGTTATTTATATACATACCCAATATTTTTTATCCCGCTGGCAAAAATAACGGTCTACCAAGATCGGCATGATCCTAATAGACTGCATAATAAGGGTTACACGGATGTTAAAGCAACTTTCCATTTACCATAAAAATTATAATACATTATCGATGTACACTCAGTCCGGGCTCGTCAAAATTGCGCAGAAAAATGAATTAATCACCTGGCGCAGTAATCAGCAAATTTTTTCATTCGAAATCTTATTGGAAGTGGCAAACTTATAGTACGTATTGGTTAGTGCATGTAGACTAATTTATACAGTATCGCATATCAATTTCGCAGATGTATCTAAAAAAAGAACAAAACCCGATGTGGGCAAACTATTACTTTTTATTTATGCTTACAGCAAAATTCAAAATATGCGAAACACTCGGCAATTTTGCTGCCGCGAACTTGCCGGGTTCGCGGGTTGGCGGTATAAGGAAAAAATTTTAAAATACATTTATTCGGTATATAATTTTCATGTGTTATATGCAACATGTCACGTGTTTTATTTATTTTGGCAACCCGCCAACCCGCGAACCCGGCAAGTTCACGGCACAAAATTGCTGAGTGTTTCGCATATTTTGAATTTTGCTGTAACTACACAAAAATGAAAATTCTGGGCACGCGTGCCCGCTAATTGCGCAGTAATGTGTCGCAGTAATATCTATCTTCGTTCTGCTCTTAAGACTTCAGCAATGACACGGTTGACATTATTATCAGATAAATTTAAAATGAACCTCGCGGGAAAAGACCTAATTCGTTCTATTTTAGTTTTGCCGATACTATTAAATAGCTTATAGACTTTCTCAGCCCTTCCCCTTCTCCTTCGCAAAGCTTCTTCAGAAAATTTTGTTTCAGGAATTTGTTTCCTAACTTCTTCTTCAACGAGAGCCTTTGCTCCGTCCTTACCATAGCTGAATTTTAACTCCTTGTATCGCAAATATAAAGCTTCCCCAAAGTCAAAATACCGATTGATGACATTTCACATTGCATCTTCATTTTTTGTCTCAGCATATCAGAGAGATATAAAAAATTTCCGGTATTTGATGAAGCATCCGGCGCATTCGCTTCTTCCAGGACTTCGCCAGAATCGGGGATATTAGTTAACAGCTCTTCGATAAGCTTTTTCAGCATAGTAGAAACATCATCCTTATTAGATGTCTTCTTTTTCTTGCTGGAGGTCTTTTCGGCAGTAGATTCCCGAGTGCGTTTTTTCTGCGCGGTACTCGAAGTCAGTTCTACTGGAAACAATTCCAAATCTTCGGCTGGGCAGGTAGGACACTTTTTGCGAGGATCATCAATACAGTCATAGTGCACGGCATGCTTACACGACAAAAAGACGGTATCTTTCGTAATTTCTATAGAAATCTCTTCGGAGCATTTCTCACATATAGGGCGTTGGATTTGTCTGCTAGAAAGTTCCGAGTCATCCATATTTTCGGAATTGTCAGGGTTGGTTGCTTGGTTAGAAGTTTCTTTAGCGACCCCAGTAGTCTTGGACGATCTTTGCTCTCCACCTGATAATAGTACGTTCATGAGTGCTACATTGCCATCGGGGTCCACGTCCATTGGGTCAGTTGGTCTTCCCTCTTCTGGTATAACTGGCGAATTCAGGACAACTTTTTTACCTATCAAATTAGTTAAAGCCGAAGTTCCGCTAGATTGTGATGATTGCGAACATCTCCTAATAGAATTTGGGTCCGCAATAATATCGACATTCTTTCCACAATCGGGAAATGGGCATGTGCTGGGTTTGGTATGTAGAAGTTGCTTCTCGATACATGGTCTGTGAAAAATATGCCCGCAGGAGAGGATGGTGAGCGCTCTGATGGGTGATGTCAAAATATTGTTCGTACACTCGGAGCATTGCCCTAGCTCCGGAATTTCTTTATTCTCGACCATATCATCCTCAAGATACTTCAGGATATTATAAGCTATGTTCCTATGATTAATAAGAGACAGTTTGTAAGGTTTCGTAATCTTACTTTTTTCTCCACCACCGCCACCACCATCATCATCATAATAAATTAGGTCACCCAGGCTGTCGTAATCATTAGTAGTACTCAGGTTTCCGCTCTCTTGATTTTCCATGGTAAAGTTTTCTGAAAAAAAAAGATAACATTTCTCGCTAGTTTTATGGCGTCGCAGGAGTAAGATATTGCCGGATTTTCACCAGCAATTACGCACAGCATTTCGTCATCCATTAATCCCCTTGCAAATCGATAAAGATGACTTCATGATTAGCATAGATATCCCCGCATGAAATAATGATTGTCAAAAAATACCTATATTCGAATATTGATTTGTTAGTATGATAATAGCGTGGCCGGAGACATGACATGCAAAAATTGAATCAAAAAAAATTTAGCGAAATATATATATGCGATTTGCACGTCGCACAGCCCCTATTCTTCGGCAATAATTTTACCGGCGCATCTCAGGTGACTTCCTAAGCATATACTGATTTTTCTTTCATATCTTCCATCACGATAATAATATCCTTTGTCTTCGTAATAACGTCCTTCATCATACGTGTCATAATCTTCACGATAATCTCCTTCATCATACCATACTTCACTCTCTCTGATTTGGGAATCACCTGAAGAATTAGAATCATAAAATGAAGGAATAGGTGCTACTGGGATTGGCCTCCCTATCCACGTCCATCTCTTGTTCCGATTGGATTATTGGCGAATTCGTCTGAAGTTGATTGCTAATTGCTCATTCTCCTAATTATCAATGAAGTACTTGATTGGGAATCTTGTCTACTTGCAGTTATAATCTCAACATTCAGGGAGTGGGAACACGCTTGGTAAGGTTGTTAGTTGAAAGGTAAATACAATTAACAAATTATTATAAGCACGACCACAACACCTTTTTTTACAGCAAATTAGCAAATATTGATTTATTAAATTATTCAAGCAATATAGTCAATATGATCTGGAATTACAAATAAGAGAATTTACAAGGTTTACAAATGAGAAACTGAATTTTAAAGTAAATTAATTAAACACGTGTTTCCTTTCAAATGCTTCAAAAGAACCATTCCTGTGTAGGAACTCGAGAACAAAAACGCGTCCGACAACGGGATGATTCTGATTGGTCACTGTATTGTGGTAGTTGTTATAGAGATTCTCGACTGCGTCTTCTAATACTTCCATTTTACTAAACGCAAAAACCGAATCCGACTGTGGAGCGTGTGAGGCGTTCGGAAATGGTTTTTGTGTATAGCCAGTTGTATTACGGATAACTAATCAAAAAAAAGAGATCAGGGAAACCCTCAAAAGCAATAATTTAATATTTACAGACATACCTTGAGCAACCATACCAGATGTAATGTTTCTAGCGGTTAGGCCTGCAACATTATACTCGATTATCAAAATAGGGTCACCGTACAAAGTTTCGTCTTCACTTTCAGCTTCATTCCTATCTAAAATTATGTTTCCCCACTTTTCGAGACATATTTTTGTTCTTCTACTAAATTCTTTTGGAAAAGAAAATTTGCGTTCTTTTCTTCTGAGAGAATTTGAATATGAATATGAGTATCATCTTTAAATATTTGCAAAAAATGTTAACTATACCTAGGTTGTAAACGCGAACGCAAGGCAAAGGCCACTCCAATAATTGTGAACAGAAATCCGACTGGATTCCAATAAAATCCGCAAAGCACAAAGATAATAAACAGTAAAGGTGAGAATTCTGGTGAAAGGATAAAGGTAAATATTTTAAGCATTTCTTTTGAATTACTACTATATTAGTTTTGACTTTTGAACGATAACGATATTTGTCTGGAAGACTGGAACGTGTTATTTATGTAAAATAGTGACGTTATATGTGATACAGAAAGACGATCTTTATCAGGTGATTTAAAATAAACTAACGTTATCGATAAAATCAATTTAAGGTATAACCTTCTCAAGAGAAATATCCCTCCCTTGAATCCTTGCTTCTGCAGTAGATAGTTCAACTGAATTAACAAAATATTTTTTAGAATCAGGGCAAGGAAATATTTCCTGAAAAAATTTAATTTTGATGAAGGCCTTAATCTCAGCAATCTCAACATTACGCCTAACATTCTTAGCTGAAGAATCTGTCTTGTTTTCTCCAACTGGCATTCTCAATATCACGTATTCACGTTTCTTACCTCTTCCACATTCTGTTTTAGAAGCTGGCCTTAAGTTCAGCTCTCTCAGCATCGATCTCCTTCTAAGATCAGCATTCTTTGTCCTTAAGCTCATCATTCTCGACCTTAATCCCTTAGTTCGCCAATCTCAGCTAAGAGCTTAGCATTTAATTCCCTTAATGAATCGCTGGATTGAGTGCTTGACATGATCAATAAAATTTCACACAAGAATGTGAATTATGTTGCAATTTTATGTTGCAAATGTAAAGACTCGCTTTAAAATAAATCGGAATCGTTTGTTTTAGCAACCCTCTTTACCAATGATACATGACGAAATCTATACTAATTTACATGAACTTCACAGTCGACTCCTCCTCTTTTTTGAAACATTCCCAAATCTGTTAATTGTTTCATCACTTTCTTCGGGATCTATGATTATTTTTCCATACAAATCACGGCTATTCATTTCGGCAAGAATTTTCCCGATATCGTACTGCGCATTTCAGGTGATGGATCTACCAAGCATAGCACATGACTGTCAACGATAATTTTGATTATTAATCTGTATTAAATTTTTATAGATCTATCCTTAAATTTACGATCTATTTGAATCTATCCTTAATTATTAATCAATTTTTTATTTGAAATATAAATAAAATTATATTATTCAGATCAGCATCCTTAGGATTACCATCTGGATTTATTATATTAATACTATCTAAAAATATCAGATACAGATATCCGATTTCAATCTGAATTGAAGGATCAATTCAGATTTATCAGATTTAGGATCAGAACACTAATTTTGTGTCTGACAATTTCCCCCCTCTATTTTTGAAATTTCAAAGGTAATTTAAATATATAATTATGTTCACATATATTTAAAGCACCCCTTCTCTTTTCTAAAATTAAGTGGTACCAAATATTTTCAATTTTACCAAAAATTTCTGAAATTTTTAATATGTTTAAATGTCATGTTTGTTTAAATTATTCCCCCCTTCAAATTTTTGAGCCAGAAAGGATGTCATTTGAAAATTTACCTTATAACTTTCCTATATTAGATTATTATCAATATTGATATAACGCTAAACTTTCTAAAAATTTTATTGTAAAACTATTATTGCAACATTAAAGTGATAATTCAATTATAGTTTATTATTTAAATTATCACTTATATATTTTAATACTAAATTTGCATTGAACTTTTCAAAACCCTATATTAATTTATATTAAAAAATTATTTTATTTAAATTGAATTTACTTAAGAAAAATTTTGAGATGGTTAATGGCCTTATTGTGTAATAATTAAGCACATTTGCATTTGACATAAATTTTAAATAAAATTTGTTTCTTTGCTGAATTTTGTAATTTTCTTCAAACAGAACAATGATATTTGATATAATTTGATCTAACTTGTTAATCTTTCTCTGATATGACTCAACAAAAAAAAAGTAATCATCTGAATTGTGAAATTAATGTATTAGGAACTAAATATATGATTTGTAATAAAATAAATTGTTTTTTTTTATAGATATATACTGTATTTTATAGTGCTGGCAATAAGTAATCGGGTTATAAAAAATTTTTCGGGAGTATTTTCAAATTTGGTAATTCAATTCTCTTAAAACGAACAAATTACAATCAGACGGATTTTAACTTTTTTTTTTCAACTTTTACTCAGATCTAATTCGGGAACAAACTGAAAACAGTAACTGATAGGTTATTTCTTTTTTTTACTATTGCTGTACACATTTTTTTTTTCATAGTTAGAAACGGATGATAAAAGGAACGATAATATATAAAATATTACTAAATTACCGTATAATAAGACAAAATTTATATGATTGATTATTTGCACTGATGAGGTGAAATAAAATTTTCACAACTAACCAGATTAACTAACCGGATTTTAATAAAATTCTAAACCTGACTCGGGAATATATTGATTGCCACGATGCAATTGTTGCATAATGGCTTAGATTTAATATAATTACTAAACGGAATGATTCAGGTTTTTTGAAAAAATTTTAATTAATTTATTGTATTAGATCCGAATAAAATTTAAAATCTAAAATGCGATTTTTCTTTAATCAAGTCTAACACTGGTCTAACTTGAGGACAAATGATAACAGTTTATAGAAATCGCGATTATCTTGCATGTTTTACATTGCTCGTTATAATAAAAGTGTAATTTTTCTAAATCTAGTTAATTATTAATAATTCAACATTACGGCATTACGGCATTACGGCAATTCGACATTACGGCGGGCTACTATCTGAACAAAAGGTTGCAATATATTACACCATTGTAATGCCGAATTACCGTAATACCAAGGGTAATTTATGCCACCATGTATAAGGTTCTGCACTATATTATATATATAATAATATCAGAACCAGGCATTGCAATTTATTTATATTTTAGTAGTTTTGAAAATTTTGACAATTTCATTGGAATTTGATCGTGGATGTGTAAATATTTGAAACTGGAACGAAAAACTTAATAGCAAGGTCTAGCGAATACGACGATAAAATTCGTCTGTCAATTTCTGAAATAAGACAACCGGAAATCTCGTGACAATTATTATTTTGCTTCTTCACATTAAACACATTAAAAAAGAAACAAAAATAAATAGAATAAATCAAATTATGATGAATAAAATAAAAGTAGGATGGATGCATTCTAAAATTTATGTCAATGCGATTAGACTACAGCCGAAATTTATAATTGATTAGGCTTTTATTTTAGGAGATTCATATAATATATAATCCTTTTATTACGTTCAATTCATTTTGTTAATTTACTTATTTACAATTATATATTAAAAAAAAAAAGGTAATAATAAATTAAGTAGAATATTTCCCATTTACACTAATTATATTTATTATCTTAGGAAGAACTTCAACTTGAAAAGGTTTAAATGGAGCTTTCTCTCCATCAATGCTAATATATCCATTTTCCTTATTTTTTGGAGTTAAACGAAAGGCTTCAACTTTGTAATAATTAACCTATTAAAGGGTTGACAATGTTAAAAATTAATAAATCTCTTCGTGATTTGACCTAATCTTAACCTAACCCTCATGTACATTTAATGTTATTAATGTTTACCTCTTTCATGTTGATGTGACTTGCATCATTAAATGCTTGTAATATATTTATAACTTTCGTTTTTGATATTTTATCTCGTTTAACTATCATCAAATCTAAAAGTCCATCCGAAGGTAATGCAAAAGGGAAAGCAAGATTATTCCTAGATACCCATGGAACTTTACCTGCAAAGAAAATATATCCATCACCATTTAATTTAGTCCACTCTTTGATTAGATCTGAATCATTTACAGTTCCATATTTATTTACAAGTGTTCTAGGTTTATTTTGTATATCTATTATAGAACTGGGGGAAGAAGAATTATAAACATTATTATATTCTTGTCTAATTCTTTCAATATTATCTTCAGCAACTTTCATTGCTAATTCACAGTCATAATTTCGATTTTCCAGTAATGCTTGCATGGTTCCAAGAACAAATCGAAAATCTTTCATCCATCTAAATATTAGAGATTCAACATTAAAAAAATTAAGATTAAATTACTTCGATCTTTAGGACACGGAAACAGATACCTCAAATGATCAGTCGAAATATCACCGTCCGCCAAAATACCATAATTCAGTGACATAAAAGCAAAATATCTTTTGTCATCTTGCGTTAAAGAACATACATCAATTTTCATCGGAACGCCTTTTTTTTAAAAAAAAAAATGAAAAAAAATTGAATTCAAAAAGATTACTTAGAGGAACATAATCTTATATAAAATTTTACCTTTAATTATGTTTAGAGCTGCATGTGGTACGCTAATACCATAATCGTTTCCCAAAAGACAAATACTTAATGCATTACCGGTACCTATAAAAATCTCAAAAAGCGTTATTATAAATAAAATTATATTCGAATACAAAATAATTACCTGCAGGAATCACGCCTATTGGGATATCGATTTCGAGCGCGTCAGGACGTGACAAAAGCCCATTAACTATTTCGTGAATTATACCGTCACCGCTCGCCGAAATAATTGCATCGTAAGTTTTTAAATCCAATTTATTTGTAATTTCTTTTGCATGATTAGAATGTTCAGTCACTACAAAATTATGGCTAATTATTAGTAAAATTCATTAGATCTAAAATGCAAGATAATTAATATTATAAATTTAATTACTGATAATACTAACAAGTAATATCATAAGTACAATTTGCTGCATCAAAGATAGGTTTAACTATCTTGTTGAAAATCTTTTTAGCTTTACCCGAACCTCCAATAGGATTAATAAATACTTTAAGATGTTTTGCTTTTTTCGCGTCTAAAATCATTAAGATTTTCTTTATAATTTTAATAAAAACGTTGCGATTATATATTCACGTTAATAATAACAAAATTTTATTGTTTTCGAATAAAATTATATACCTTTATACGCAGCTAAATTAACAGTATCTATCCATGTCTGTGCGGCTTTCTCGTCATTGTGTTCAAAAGAATAAGTTTTTAACTTTAATTTTAATTTATCTTTTGGAATAAGAGCATTAATCGTTATACGAGAATCATTTAAAGTAACGGAAAGAATATTCCTAGCAGGTATGCTTATAGGTTTATTTGCAGCTTTAAAATTTTTCTTTTTCATCTCAAAAGATAATATATCATTATTGAAAGATAAATTTATAGTTTTATCCTCATTCTTAACTCGTAACTGAAGAAATTCAGTCATTTTTAATAAGAGTATTGAGATTGTGGCCAAAAAAAAGTTTTAAAAAAAATATATATATAAAGCCAAGACGGTTAACACCAAAATTTCGTTCCTGAGCCCATTTTTATTCGGCCAAAACCGATATGATTTGCAAAACCTGTTTCAAAAGCATATAATATACGCCATGAAATTGTTGTTCATTCCTACAAACGATGATCTAATTTAAATAAAATAAAATAAGAAATCATTTACTTCAGTCGTTAGCGATCGTGCATCCAGGGATTAATTATGAATCTTACCCATAATAATATATACTGTATATTTTTCTACTACTTCCAAATAAGGATCGCTATATTAAAAATTTTTTTTTATATACAATAAATTCGGTCATAAAATTAAAGTTCTCATTTTTTTTATTCTTTCCGTAATATTATAAATAAATGTAAATTGATCGGCCAATTTTCTTTACGTAAAAAGAATTGGGAACCCAAAACTTGGCTAAAAATTGTTTGCACTTTGCAGTCATCACCATGTGTTTATTAGATATAAATCATTCAATTCTTTTTCCAGATTTATTACTCTTTTTATGCAATGACTATACGAAACATGTTCACTTTTACAAAATAAGTGTGATTTACACAATTAATTATCACATTATCATATATTTATATCTTTTATGGGAACGTAGATGTAAAATTGACATTGTTACTTATCTAGTCAATAATAAGTTTATTTTTTTTTGTATTTATATACTTCTTACAAATAAGAGAAACAATATACAAATAAATTTCAAACTAAATAATTCAATAGATAATAATTAAAATATTATTGTGGCTAAATACAACTTATTATTTAATAAATTTCTTTTTAAAAATTCCTATTTTATTTATAATTTTTTTTTCCTTTTCGTTCCAGATAACTTTGTTTCACATAAGTGAAGTTTCTACATAAAGTACATGACCTAAAAAAGGAGTTTATTTTCAAAAGTTAGAATATGAGATAATTGAAATTAATACACATTTAAGATATGTTTATTTATTTATAATTTACCCTTTGTAGTTCCTGCTTTACCACTCCGAATGTTGCCGCGGCACCCGTGCCTTCTTCGGACGATTCTGTATCACTCCAATGTTCGCCGCGTGAATGGAATTTTGCTCTAGTGCAAACTAAATGTGCGTAGTATACCGGAGGTACCTATTTAAATAGGAGACAATTTATTATCATTTACGGCATACAATAACAAAAAATGCAATTAAAAGAAATAAAAATCTTACCAAAGATACCGCACGCGTACACCGCGCATATAGATAACACAAATTATATGATATCGTTTGTAGCCTAAATTATTAAATACAAAAAATTAGTTTATTTATATTAATTATATATAATTAAATTAAATTAAATTAACTTACATATCTGAGCTAAACCCATTCTCGTCAAATAAAACATGATAGTGGGTTGGTCGTGACGTTCCCTGTAACCCGGCATGACTTTGTAAATCTGATGAGGATTTAAAGTAATTTAGAATTATTATAATTTAATATATTAATGTAAGTTCATTACTTACAAAAGTCGAATTCAAACGGATGCGTAATATCTGATTCGACCACTGTACCAGGAGGGCAATTTCCTGTTCTATCGGCGTCACGTCTATCTATTGGGAAAAAACGTGTGTGGTGCCTCTTCTGCACCACAACAAACGTGATCGTAGGTCTATAATTATTGTCGAGAGCTTGACATGCGGCTGTAGTAATTAAATTGGTCAAAATAATCATTTAAATTAACGAAAAGTATGAATAAATCGAGGAATAATATATATTAAGTACCTCTAACCGCGTTTATTTCATTCTTTAACACATGGCTAAACTGGCCCTCTGAAACTCCGTCCCTGTAAAATAAAATTCTTTCGGGCTTTCGCCCACAAGTCTGATAAAAAGTTTTTAATAATTCTTTCACCATATTTGCTAAATCAGCGATTATTTCGGTACGGCCGGTTTGTACTCTAATTGAAGCTGCATAACGGGATGCTTTAGCATCCATAGAAGCACAAAGGGCTGCGATAGATGGACGATCTCTGTCGCCTAAAAAGAGATACGAGATTATTAATCTATGTGAAAATAGTTCATGTAAAAAAAGAAACTATAATTTACCAGGTGAAGGGTGAGTAACGTCGGCTCCCATCAATATAGTAGGCCTGTCTGATATAAACTGAATTTGACTGGGACTGAGAAATGAATTCATTCCTCCTAGTTTAACGTTGATCTTTAGGCAAACATTAGCACAATATTGTTTTTTCGCCTGCATCGTGTGTCGACTTTGAACACATTGTGTTGCGACACCGATAACTGTATCACTAACACGTTTAATTTCGGCATATAATGGCGTTCCCGTGTTTGGGAGAACACAAAGAATTAGCTGCGGTTGAGCTTTGGCCGTATTACCAGCCCTTAGCCAGGCTTGTTTTAACGATTCCTCAATATTTCCTTGAGGATTGGCATGTAATACAGGAGGGTTCCTATTTGGAATATTCTGTTTAAAAATAGGATTATAATAGTATACTATTAGATATGAACTTGAACGATTTCAAAAAAAAAGGGTGTATAAAATTTACCATTCCAGTGTCTTGACATGTATTAACCAATTCTCTAACGAACGTATTTATAGTTAGGTCGGGTAATTCATCTTGACTCAAAAAGGCCACAACTGCCCATGAACCGAGGGTGGCACCGGTTGCAACTTTTTTATCTCGTAAATTCCATGCTCCACCCGTCGGTTGAACATGATGATCCTTTGATGACGGGTGGTACTGAATCGTTGGTGTGGGAAGAACTCTGGCATTCACCTGTAAGATTAAATTCGTGTTATTGAAGATATGATTATAATTTATTCTATAATGCAATAATCATATTTCAAACCTACCACAAACATTTCACCTGATATTCTCATTCCGAACTGTTGAAGATATTCATTACCTCGATAATTTAATATATCAAGACCAGCCCGGATCTTATTTGCACGAACTGACGGTTGCTGACAAGTAAATTTAATCATATCAGCTGTTTGTCTTTCATTCAGTTTACGAATATGTCGCTGTCCCTATTATACAAAATAAATGGTTTTTTGTAAAAAATTCTTATAATCATATATGATACTACTAGATGAATTATATAATTTACCGGAATAATTTCGCAAACTTCCATCGGTAGATAAACATTTCTCCTTACAATAACACAAGGAAGAAATGGATATAATAAACGTTGGTTATAAGCCTCTAGAAAATAAGTTTTAACGTCTACATTACTACCGTCACCTCTATCAAACATTGTTTGTGAAGCGGGAGTTGGAGTTAATTTTTCAATTTTAAATTTTCGTCTATTTCCCATTCTGTGAGTGTCCTTTATTTTAAGACCTTTTATACTCCTTTCAAGTCTTTGACGCTCCCTATCTGAAATGCCTCTTTGTAAATCATCAGGAGTTCTACGTCCCAATATCTTTGCAACAATTTGAACGAGTGGACCAGGTTCATAAAAAGCAGTAGCACTTAAATCGATATTGATCAACATTCTTCCTCTCGTGGGACGCGCTGATTGGTAATACCCTTGCCACACTTCTGCACCTCCATAGAGGAGTTGAGCTCCCTGCGGAGTATAAAATGATCTACCTACAGTAGTATGTACTGTAGAAGGCCTGTGACGAATAATAACATCCATCGCCATTATTGCTTATTACATAATAATCCATTATGAGTTCATTTCTATTAAAAAGAAAGGAAAGAAAAAAATATAAGAAAAAAAAACCTACCCATTTGACAATTACTAGTCATACGACCTCTTGCGTGTAAAAACTGAGTTAATTCCTCCATATTAATACCTTGCCCAGTTTTTCTTATTTTAATTTTAAATTCTCGTGGAGGTCGTTTTCTTCCTACGGGAGAGTCGTCTTCCTCTAAATGTACCTAATTTTGTTAAATAAAATTTAGAAATTATTTTTTTTCCAAGTCAAAAAAAAAGTAAACAAATAAAGATAATTTACATCGAAAGTAGCAGCTTGCCCAAAGGGCAAGGATTTGTGTGCAAACATATTTTTCCTTCCTAAAAACCATTTATTATTAGTTAATACTATTTTCATTCTTCTTAATACAAGCATATATTTAGACATGATATGATGTTGATAATTAAGACATTATGTAATATAGTTTGATAACTTGTTGAGGCTATATTGTAAAAAAACAGAGTAACCTTTCGTTTTGTTTTGTTATTGAACACGTACCGTCAAATACAGGTTTCGCATTTCCAAGGGCTCCAGTTCGGTTTTGCTCCGAAAAAATGTCAAATACTTTTCTATTTAGTTGCTGAGGGACCTCAGGTGTTATCGTAACGTCGTAATGTAAAATCTCCATATCTGGTAAAGAAGTAATTTCAAAGAAGTTTGTTCGAACTTTCATCTGTTTTCCAACATGACCGACACCTGGTCTTTTTACAAACTCGGTAAGCTGAAAAGAAGGTTCTTCCATATTTACAAATTAATGAAGAGAATAATAATAATAAAGAAAAAAAGAAAGAAAGGAAAATTATTTTTAATTCCTTTTTGAGACGGGATAAAAAAAACTAAATATATAAAAGAGATCAAAATTTAGGTGGCGTATATTTTTTTTCGGGTAGCTTAGGCATGATAATCGATTTTTTATATAATTCAGTGTTTACTTATAAAATCACGAGTGATTGATTGTCATACATAAAGAGTTGTTTCAACTTGAAAATTTTATATTTTATACATTTATGTAAAATGTATATTTTTTTTCATTTTACAAGTTATTTCCAGCGTGATTCAGAGTAACTGGAATTTTTGCGTGTGAAAATGTGATTTGTAAATTAAAAGATTGCTAAAACATATTGAGCTTAGATCAATTGCATATTGTTAAGCCTCAAGAAAAAACTTTTGCTATTGTTTTCTAATTTGGTAAAAACCATTATACAAAAAGAGGTAATATTAATCGACATTAATATAAAAAAAATATTATATAAATTTACATTTTAAAAAATAAATATATAAATTTGGTAAATTAAATAACGTTTTGAAATAATTTATTTATAGATTTTTTAAAACGATCGAAAAAAATGATTATGTTAATTAAAAATATTAAATTATAATTATTACGCATTTTAGAAAAAAGATTTTTTAAAAAAAATTGATTTTTCATCAGCCGCAGATCATAAGCCTTTTTAAGAACAAACAAACGGGAAAAAGTCCATGGCGCAGAAAACCAGTTATAATAATAATGTCAATTTTGTTAATTCTTTTATCTATTTTTAATATAAAACTTATAACAAACTAACAAACAACAAATAATACAAATATAATTTCATTCAGATCCCGATAATTTTTAATTTATTGAAATCTCGTGCACAGTTTTGTCAAAAAGTAAACAAATCAATTTAGGAAACTTGGATGAAAGATCATTTCTTAATTAATCTCTTACTTTCCTTATATGCATATGATTTTCTCATGACTAAATTATTTCTTTTACCGAAATTAAAAGATTTTAAATTTATTGTCATCAATTTTAATATTGTTATTGTTTGATATCTCTTTTTTTTTTACTATATGATGATCTACATTTCAAAAATCAATATAATTTATTCCGGATCATTTTTTTCGGATTAAGCCTATTAACATAAATACGGAGGAATAAAGATATAACAACTAGAGCATGACATACAAATGAAAAAAAAGGAAAAAAGCCCAAATTAAAGCCAAAATTAAAGCCCAAATAAACAAAAACAGAGCCAAAGATGATTTTGATTAAGCCCAGGCACAACCCGAAAGGAAGAATAAGCCCTGCGTAAAAAAATTCCATCACTTATTGTTATAATATATATTGTATATATATATATAGGTACTGTATGTATATTAGTATATATATATGTATAATGTATATATCCAAATCCCAATTTGTACTACGTCTTGTATAAACCACGTTAAATGTCATCCAATTTGGGTAATTTATCACCTATAAAGTTATATCATAAAAATATTTTGATCTTGAACTCTTTATAGACATCTCGGAAGTTTTATCAAAATATGTCAAGTCCTATTGGAGTATCAACACCAACTATTAATGATCAAGAATTTCCTGATAATTCATTATTAAATGATAATGATTCTTTAATTTGGTATAAGGATCAAGAAATTATTACTCCTCGCACTAAAGAAATTAATAATGATTTTGACTCTTTAATATCGAAAAATAATATTAATTATCAATCTCATCTTGATGATTTTGATTCTACAAAGGATGATAATGTTTCCCCTATATCGATTATTTCTCCTGATTACTCAAATAGTTCTTTGGTAGCATTTGAAAATATGTTACCAGATTATTTGACTAATGATAATGAAAATGTGGAAAATTCTTTAAAAAAAGAATTTAAAACTTTATTAAAGATGAATGAGATGTTTGAAAAAATTAATAATAATATGGATCAAGCAAGAGTTAATTTACAGGTATTACTTTAAATTTATGAAATTTTTATTGTCGCGTATTTGAAAAAAATATTAATATATAATAATTTTACGCGTTTTTTTTTTTTTATTATTATTCACGTAAAAGCAATTTTATACAACGGTTGAACAAACAGATCAATTACTTGATTTATGGATTGGTTTATTATCTCAAAGTGTTCACACTCAAAAATTATTGTGTGATCCTTCGTGGCATGGTGATAGTATAGTTAGTATAGTATTTTATTTTTCCTTATACTTATTTTTATTTATTTATTTATTTATTTATTTTAATCATTTTTATTTCGGGTAAAAAATTTCACGCAAAAAAAGGAAAAGATGTGTATATTGGAAGAACAAGCCAAACAGCTCCCGAAATGAAGGATCAAAAGGCTTTGCATCATGGTGTTACCACTTAGCCCATCCATTATTTTCCCGTTCATATAATTTTCTTTGATCTTATGATAAATAAATTTTAATTTACTGTACTAATATCAAATGTTGATTGTTAGAACAAAAATATGCGTAATGAAATCACTGTATTACTAATATGACAATATATGATATTCTTGTCGATTATTTATTACTTGTCTCAATTCAATATTATTTATTAATAATGTGTAACATGAAATGACAAAGCTTTCATTACATTACATAATAATAGTGCAAATAGTTTGATTCTTCGTAATTAAATTAAATTGATTTTCACATTTATCATATATATATGTACAGTGTATATATGAACAATCAACCTAATAATTTTAATACTAATGAATTTATTTAAAATCTTGTAAAATGAGATGTCACAATTGTCTCTTTATGAAAATATGCCGAGAAATATTTTGACTTAAAATAAAAGAAATTTCTTTAGGGGAACTTAAAGAAATATTGGTGACTACCACCTTCACCACCTTCGGAAGCTCCGAAGGGGAAACCACCAAAATGAAATCCTTCTCTAGCGAATTGCATAAATGGATTATTATCAGAATAAAAGAATGGTTGTCCTCCACCATTTGGATCATTTGGATCTTCTCCATTATCAAATTTAGCTCTTAATTCTAAATTTTTTTTTTAAAAAAAAGGAAAAATTTTATTTTTAATATTTTTCAAAAAATAAAATATTTTTAATAAAGTTTCATTATTCAACTTACCATCGTTATTTAATACTTCGTAAGCTTCATTTATAGAAGCCATTTTAGCTTCAGCTTGTTCAATTGTCATGTCATTTCTATGCTTATCAGGATGCCATTCTTGAGCTAATTTTCTAAATGCTTTTTTGATTTCTTTTTTACTGGCACTTCTTGGTACTCCTAATATTTTATAATAGTCCTTTTTCTTTGATTGTTTGTGTAAACGACTTGCTTTTTGGAATCCTTTTGAAGCTCGACTATCTTGTCCATGTGTTAAATCATGCGCTTTCTTAAAATCTTCTATTGCACCTTCATAATTCTCTTCAATAAGATATACTTCACCACGATTTATCAACGCTTCTACATTATTTTCATCTAATTTCAATGTCTCACTACACCATTTAACCGCCTCTTTCGATTTATCTTTTGTCTATATATATAATATAAAAAAAAAAGATAAGTATAATATTAAATAAAATATTTTAAATATTTTAAAAAACATGTGTAAATACGTATAAAGCAAAAAAATAATAACCTCGGCGTACGCTTTACATGCCCAAGCATATAATTTCATTAGTAATTCGCTCTTTTTATTTCCTTCTGATAATGTTATTAATTCTTCGTTGGCTTCATTAATAAGGCCTTTAGATTCTTTTGTACCGATCAATTTTTTAACAGATGCTAAGAATCTTTGTCCTTCAATGTCGTTTGAAACTTTACTTACTTTATCTTCAAATTGCTTTATTTTTCTTTTAAGGTTTTTACATACTTTATTTTCTGGATCATTTTTTATACATTGTTTAATATATTGTAATGATTGATTAGGATTATATAGTGTAAAGTAATTAATATTAACTAGACGAACTAACAGATCTAAGTCATTTGGATTCAATTGTGAAGCTGACCTAAAGAAATAAAAAAATAAAAATAAAAAGATAAATAATTTTATAAAATATTATAAAAATTTTGAACATCACTTACGATAAATCCCTGGCCCCTTCTTCCATTTCTCCTTTTGATAAATGACATTCTGCTCGCACCAGTCTTAAACGAGATGAACGTGGTGAAGTAATTATAGCTTTAGATACGGATTCAATACATTCATCATATTTCTTCTTAGAAAGGGCTTCATCAGCAGTCTTTATCATTTTTTCAGCTTGATCAATTGATTGTAACTTTTTATAAAAATAAAATACGTATATATTTAATAATTAATATAATCGTTAATAATTTATTAAAAATTTATAAATACCAATTGTTTGACGTCAACATCCTTATCGTTCTTCTTTAAATATTTTTGTAAATCTCTTCTCGCCTCAGTTAAAGATCCATCCTTTAAATATAATTTAGCACGTTGTAACAAAGCTTGATCAAAATCTGGTTTTAATTTCAAGATTTTTGTAAAATCTTGTAAAGCATTTGCACTTCTACCCAGGGATAAATAAGTTACAGCACGTTTATAGTAAGAAAGGTATTTATCTGGATCTTGATCTATAATATTTAATAGATAAATTATAGAAAAATGATTATTTTGATAAAATAATTTAATATTTAAAATCAAACTTACTAATTGCAGCTCCAAAGCTTTTTAATGCATCATCGTATTGACCGTTCGTAAGAAATTCGTTACCCTCGTCAAGGTGTTGCTGTGCCGACTTCTCAGCAAAAACTAACGACGTTGTAGTTAAAAAAAACGGTATGAACGCTAAAACAAAACAATGAACTTTCATTGTTTATTTTATTTTTTTTAAAATTCGAAGAAATTTTATTCTATTTAATTTTTATTTTTTTTTATAATTCTAACAAGGAAATAATGAGAAAATGGTATTTATAACACACGTATTTAACAGCAGCGGATTTATTTAATAATGCCGTGTTTAATATTGATTGGCTAGATACAAAAATTCAATTCAGCTGACCCCTAATTGTTTGACCTTAATAAATACAAAAAACCTTTCACTTTTTTACGGAATTTACGGGAACAACCCGGAAATTTAATATTTTATTCCGAGATACCAAATTTGTAATAACTAGAATGATAAATCACAATATTCACGACACAAATAGCTATTATTGATTTCTAACTTTTCTAACTGTGGCATTGTGGCGGATTCTCTGCGGATTCTTTTTTGAATGCAAAAACAGTTAGTACTTTTTCTGTTTTTATTTTTTATTTTAATTTAATCTCTTACTATCCTTCCAGTAAAAAGAAAAATCATGCAATATTATTTTAAAAAAGAAAAGAAAAGTTTATATCAATAATGATTAAGTAAAAAGATATACAAGAATAAATGCTTTTATATAATTTCATCATGAACGAAATAAAATTTTCATGTAGATCGAAAAAGAAAGATATAAATGAATTAGGTGAATCAATAATCAATCATATAATAATGAACATATATAGCTCATTATATTTCATTTTATAAATTCTCAATAAATCACATAAGGTAATTGCATAGTAGGATACTAGGATATGCTAATTTCATTTTAAAATCCTTAAACGCTATCATTTATCGAAACTCTTCATGCCATATACCAGTCCAATCCATGTGATCATCTGAAGCGGGATATTTTTCTTTTGTGAGGTAAAAGAGATAGTAGTGAAATCAATACTAATACAAGGATTCGCATCACATGATTATTGCTTATATGTGTATCTTTCCTGTTTATGGATTTGAGTTTTTATTGGTTTCTTCACTGACCATTTAGGGAATTCTGAACCCAGTAATATGTTTTTATGCAGCAAAATATTTTACGTTATATTTACTGGACCGAACTGGACAGAATAGTACTGGATTGAATGACTGACTGTATTTGCTTTGACTGGACGGGTCCGATTAAATTATTTTTGATCACTGGACTTGAATTGGAACAAATGGGTCCAATGGACTTGGATATATGACGTGACAAATACTGCCTGAACCCTATTATATACTATATATATCACGTACGAAAATGCAATACTTTACCCGCTTTTCAACACCGACGGAATGCAATTTTTTTTATTTATTTCTTTAATTCTTTTTAGAAAATTTATGTTATGCAATTATTGCAAAGTTTAAGATATGCAATAAATATTTATGCATGTTATGATAATTTATTTAAAATATTGGAACATTGGTTTACGTGTTGAGGGATATAAAAGGATTAAGTGATAATTAACTTAAAAGTTAGTTGGGAAGTTAAAGTTTTGATCATATTTAAAAGTCACAAATGAACTCATTGCACTTTTTCATACACAATGAACCAATGCTGGATTTGGACAAATGTTCATTTATATAATTAGATGTTGGACATCCAACGGAACGATTGGATGAATGTCCAGATAATGTCCACATTGTCCAAATCAAATAATACAATAGACAATTGAACATATATTCGATTGTATGTACAATGAACAACACTGTAAAGAATGCATCAAAATTATTATAATGGAAACTCAAGTATTTTAAGGACCTTTAAATCATGGTTTTTATTACATTTTCAAATCTACATTCTACAGATCTGGTTTGAACCTATCTCAGGATACCACCTCATCACCGCCTCTGGTCTTCTTTATCCTAATGTACACCATATACGTTAATTGAGGGTCCGTATAGTCCGTATATGGTTATATTTTTTAATCGACTTTGCACATAAACTAACCTTTCTTATTTTCTGCATAGCTAAATTTCACACCAGAGGTCAAAGCGAAAGAACAAGTGGACATAGAAATTGATGTTAACTAGCAGATCAGTTACCACTGTTGTAGAAAGTGTACAAATTGTTAAAAAATGGAACCGTAATAAACGTTCGTGTTCTGAAAAGAATTCACTTGGAAGCAAATGCAGATATTATAGATGGTATCTTAACAACTGTGAAATTCAAAATACAATCAGATATTTTTTGTAATCACGTGGCAATTCTTATCATGTGATAAATGTGATTATTTTATATTCTTAATTTTGTCTTCCAAGCATGGTTATTATTAATTGCTGTATTTAGTGTCTATATAACACATAAAATTTATCTAATTCTCACAATCACTCGTTCTTAAAAATATTATTTACATGATATGATTATTTATTATATAAATTATAATGTTTATGTGATAGAATTACAGTATAATAAAAAATTACTTTACAAATTAAAATAAATATATTCTATTTATTTCCTCTAATTATTGTCATCGTTATTTAAAACACCAATTTCATCATCTCGATTTGCTGTTGCGCCATACGATCGAATAGTGGGAGGTTTAGGAATATTTTCAGGAACATTTTCCTCTTCAAAATAGATTGATCGGTTTTTTAGAAACTTTTCTCGACGACGATTATCTGTTGTAACAACTATATATGCTATCCAATGTATTATACAAAAGAGGAAGGAAGATATAAGAAGGATAATACGATATTTATCAATCGATTTTTTAAACTGAAAAATTAAATTAAACTTGAAAATTATATACAATGAAGAAAACTAAAGAAGAGATTATTTAGGGGGGATTAATATTAATATTTCTTGCGTAAAAAAGAATGAATGCGACTTAATACTTACACAAACAACACTTCCTAAAATTAAATGTAAGTCTCTAATCCATTTAGAAGATGCTACTCCTACAACTATTATAAATCTTATAAGTCCAAGAGCAACCCAATCCCAGGCTGCTCTTCTCCAATGCCAATAACCTTTTTTGTCTTTATGCACCAGTTGAATCGTACAAATGGTTATAATGCTTAAATCCAATAGTGCAAGCATATATAAATATGAAGCATTTTTTGGTCTACGAGGCGAATTCTTTGAATCTCTTAGAGATACTAGAAGAAAAGGATCTCCTGCTGATGAAGTATCCCCAGATTCAGCGAATGCCTCATTTTCTTCCAGTCCTTCAATATCACCATTAGCTCCTTCTCTACTACCACCGTTATTTGAAGACTCTGCAACTACTTGTAACTTCCTATTGCTATTGTGTTGTGGATAAATTTGTTGAGTGTTTATTCTTGTCGTCGTCTTCGAAGCTGTAATAGGTTCCATAATTCGTGAATTTTAATAAGAGTGGAATTGTTTGCAATCATGGGTATACCATCGCTAAAAAAAGCTTTTTATTATATTTCACATAGTAATACAGAATATACGTTGCATAAATTGTGTAAATTGTGAAAAATTCTTTATTTGTGAAACTTGGACATTTTTTTACTGCGATTGCTCTACGTCACAAATAAAAATTTGTGGTTTGTGGAATTAGGATATAAAGGGTAAAATTCCCGTTTAGTAATACTTTAGATTGGATCGTTAAACTGTTTCATTTCCAAATTTGGAATATTCGGCCATACTTTTTAATAATCCAGTGCTAGTTTTCATTATTGTAAATTTAATTACTCATACTTATATGGTATATTCTTTTTTTGTGTAAACGATAAATATGAACATCTGAAAATCTTTTTGTTCAATAAAAAACGAAACTAATTTTTTTTTCCTCAAAAAAAAAAAAAAAAAAAAAAAAAATTTTTTTAAAAAAAAAAATTTATTTATTTTTTTTTTCCCAAAAAAAAAAAAAAAAAAAAAAATAATTGTTTATAAATAAAAAATCTTGCAGGAGGTTATATAAATAAATTTTTTTTTTTTTTTTTTTTTTTTTAAAGGTATGTACGTTTTTTTTTATTATGTAAAAAATTAATTATTTGAAACAAATATCTCCTTTTGTCGAACCATAACAATTATTTAACAAATGCTTTAGTATGCTTTGCTTTTGTCCTTTTCTTAGAAAAGGGTTTTTTTTTAAAAAAAAGTCGCTTTTTCGTTTAATAATTTAAAAAGTCATTATCAATTTTAATCAAATTAAACAAAAATTTATTAATATAATATAAATTTTTTTTTTTAAAAAAAAAAAAACAAAAAAAAAATTTGAAAAATTTAAAAAAAAAATATTT
>JADRCO010000391.1:0-34842 GCA_021464525.1 Rhizophagus sp. LPA8_4_AMF | reverse complement strand
TATGGCTAATTGTTAATAAATTTAGCATATTATAATGCTAATACCAAAATTCGAGATTTTTGCAAAGAAGTCGTTAAAATAAGCAGTTTATTTAAAAAAGATGCTTGTTAATCATTGCGGCGGATTTATGAAGTTTGGCAAAAATCCCTGCTGCGCCATCGGTAATTAAAATTGACTTACAGATATGTGATATCAATTAAGCTTTTTCCCTGAGACGCAAGATTTGGGGTACAAAAAAAGTTTTTGGGATCATTCACCAATAATTTTGGGGACTTAAAATAAATATTTAACAGTATTTTAGTCACCAAATTTTTATTTAATTTTACATGACGGACAAATTTTGTGGTATTTCATAAATCCGCCAAGAAGGAATTACTCAAATACCTAGAAATAATGAAAATACAACAAACCAGAACCAATAATTCCAGCTTCAGAAGCAGCTAATGGTAATTATAATTATGATAATAATGATAGGGTTTAATTAAATTATTAAAGATGAAATGCTTCAAGCTATTAAGAAAGAAATTGACTAAAATTTGAAAAATAATATTCTTCAAGCTGTTAGAGAAAGAGAATTTTAATAATTTTAGTATTGTAAAAATAAACCAGATAAGTTTAAACAATCAGTATGCTTTAAACTACAAGATTTTTACTTTATGTATTAAACAATTTATGAGACTTAAGAGTTTTTCATTTTAATTATTATTTTCAATAATGTAATAACGACACAATTTTTTAAATAAGATATACAATATATTTATATAACAATCTCCTAACATTCATCAAAGAGAATTTTGGAATTGACTTGTCGCAAAATTTATTATAACTTATTTAATTTATAGTTTCAAATTTTCAAAATTACGCTTTTTAAACTTGACGCCCCTGCATCGTGTAACAAAATTTTGTATCAAAATTGGATCATGTGTTCATATTATCACGAATTTGTATAAATAATACTAACGTATAATTTTTCTGGTAATTCACGGTAAATTGGATCGATAAACCAGATTTGGTGCTATTTCAGATTTTTCTTCTGGAACCAAATCTGTCATATTAACGAAATCAATCACGATATTACCGGATTTTATTAGTAAAGTCGCGATATTTTATAAATTGGATTTGATTCCATATCAGTTATATCAAAAAAAACATACATTGGATTTTTCCAAATTTGGCTAAGTATACCTTTATATTTTATGCCAAAATTCTCTATGTATATCACATACAATTCTTTGTTTTAATCTTTCAAATACTTGATACGCTGGATTCTAACATAATTTTTAAATTTCAAATGCATGTTAACATGATATTACACTGCCTATTGTGTGTTTAAGATTTTATTTCATTGTTTATTTGTTATCACAAGCTTTTAATATAATTCGTAATTTTAAAAAATGATCGTAAACTATTTGCGGGCAGACACACACAGTATTGTTTATATGTAAGCGACGGTTTCAATATTTAAAAAAATTTTGTTTTTGTGTTTCTCCCTACGCAATTATCGTAGAATAGAAAATAGATCCTATTGATTTTGATAATGTTGTACTCTTTTTGTACTCTACAAATATGGTAAGTTAAAATTTATTTTATTTATTTGTTCTCTTATTATGTTCATAAATATTTACTCTTTTTGCGGTGATATATTAGAAAAATTTGCCCGCGAAATATATAACATGTTATTCCGAAGGGAGGGGAGCATCGGTGCATATGGAGTATTTATTAGATACCATTGTGTATGACGTATAAACCGATGGATTTTATACTTTATATACAGTACATTTTTTATACCGGTGGGACTCCGTGGGAGTAATTTACAAAAAACCCATCGGTGTATACATAATACCGATGGGATAAAATCTATTTATTCTAGAAATCAAATTTCGATGAATCTAAATCTACATTTCCTATCAAATCTTTGACATGTACTGTATATTGTATACTTTCTATTTCTAAATTATAAGAAATTTCATTCATTCATTCAAAAAAAAAATTCTCATAACATACGGGAACTATGAAGTAAAATTACAACAATTAAAAATAAATAAATAAATAAATAAAATTCTTTCAATTATTATGAAAATAAATACCAGCCCAATGAATCTTTTTTCTTTGTTTTACTAGCTGTAGCCTGTTGCGTTGCAACAGGTTTAATTATACTAATATGCTCATAAAATTTATATCCATGGCCCTTTTCCTTTTTCTACTACAGGCTTATCTTTCTTTACATAATCTTTTACGTTGTTCAGACATCTCAACTTCAAATATTTCTTTAAAAGAAATCATTTGGATTAAATCATTAACAATACTTCACATTATATTTATAGAATAATTGATGTATAATATACGAAAGAACTGAAGTATGGCAGCCGCATTAGAAGAAACATATCTGATTTATGATTTATAATCAATATACTGTAATTAAATATTTTATTATTTTATGTAGCAAAAATTTAATACAACTTATTAATAAAAAAGTTAAAATAATAGCAAAAAAAGTCTTTTTTATTGGCGTTAATTAATTATTAATAATTATTCGACAAAATTCCGAAAAAATAAAAA
The DNA here is from genome assembly GCA_021464525.1 of Rhizophagus sp. LPA8_4_AMF. Lineage (NCBI taxonomy): Eukaryota > Fungi > Glomeromycota > Glomeromycetes > Glomerales > Glomeraceae > Rhizophagus > Rhizophagus sp. LPA8_4_AMF. The sequence goes on along the minus strand of JADRCO010000391.1, from coordinate 32,283 downwards.
AAAAAGTGATTATAGAAAATTATTGAACCAAAGAACCAAAGACAAAAAAAAAATGTAGATATTAAAACAAAAATTTTAGGATTTTTTAAAAAAAGTTAACGTTGATTAAAAAGTCAAACTTTCGTTAGCATATCAGGACATACACATGACTGATATCACGCGTTTCCATGTTGCACAATTTAAATTATCTATACGGATGCTATTCTAAACGTCAGACATATTTTTAGTTATATAGATACACGTTATTTTTTAGGAAAAATACGATGTGGTGATAATAGTTATTTATTATTACCATATGGTAATATTAAAAATTATATTATTTATCACGTCATACAAGCTATTTTGTATTACATGATTTATTCGTAATTTACATCAATCAGTAAATTTATACTGATCAAATTCTTCGCTTTTCCCACACTCTTTTTCAACACTTACTCCCCCTTTTCCTTTACTTTTAACTACTTTTATTCATTTTTTTTTGATTTTTAATTTTCCTTTTCCTTTTACATTTTAATTTTTCTGCTAACTTAGAATGGAGGAAAACAACTTACTTCAGTTGGAATATGACAGAATATTTATAACAAAATATTTTCATGCCTCGCAATTATCAAATGAAATGACAAGCATAGTATTGCATTCTTTTTTTTAAAAAATTTGATTTTGCCATAAATTAAAATTTTATTATAACTTTGTCTATATTTATACATTTTTGATAATTACAAATTATCAAAAATAAAATTTTATTGTCAAGTGAATAATTAGCAATAAAATTTTAATTATTTTTTTTCGAACGATATTAATAATAGAAGCGTGCTAAGTTATAATTTACACACATCATTGATAATCATTGATGGTAACTGAACGAGAAAATCAACTCAAGCTTTCAAACAATGCTTTCCACAATCCTTAGTATATAATTAAAAGATTATAATTATTAAGAGTGAAAATAAATTAATTAGCAAATCTAATTGGAAAATTATATGGTTATGTCATTTGGTAAATACAATTTTTTATGATACTTAAGTTAATTTAATTAATTATTATTTTTAATGATAATATAATTAATTTAATAAGAATGAGTTATAATGTCACCAAACACTATATTGCATCACCATTACCACTACCATTTTTCATCATATTATCTTTTAACTTCATCACCACAACCATTGATTACATTGATCAGTGCAATATCTTCAGCAAATGAATCTGTACTGCAGGCAATTGTAGAAAATCTTTTGCCATTAAAGTATTGAAAAAATGAAATGGTAGATAGATTTGGCTTTCTTGAGAAGAAGAATAGAATATTCATTTCATCAAGGCCATAATGTCTGTTTCGGCAAATATCGTAAGATAATATGAGAATTTAAATATAAAAGATTTAAAGTTTGAGAAAGACTTGAAGATTTTGAGAAAATTTGAATCTTTAGGAAGATCTGAAGACTTTGAAAAGATTGGAAAATAAAAGATTGAGAAATATTAAGAATACTATAGCAGAAATAAATGATCAATAACAAATAAGATATATAAGAAAAGTTAAGATCAGAGTCTGTTTATTATGCAATGTGATCCAGAAGTGTTCCAGAACTTTGTTTAATGCAAAATATTAATGGAAAACAGATTAAAGAAATTTTGATTTAAATAATATCTGAGTTGACACATCGTGATTCAGAGAATAAAGAGAAATTAGAGACTGAGCAGTGACAAAATAGCAATTGCAATTGTTTAAGGTGAGACTTTAAATACAATAACTTATATGCAGTATGATCTGGATTGACATTTAATGTGAAAAAAAATTAACTAATAAATTCTTTATTTAAAAAATTATTTAAGAACATATTAAGTAGATAAGAATGAAGAAAAAAAAATCGCAAAAAAGATGCATGACTCAACTTTGTCGCATCCCTGATTTGTCGATCGTCCAGACGTGATTATAAACTAAATTTCTTCTTTGCTCATCATGACTCATCTAATCTAATTAAAAAAAATGATCCTGATTTCAAAAATTTTACAAAGTTCCAAATATATTTAGGTTTTAATGACTCAAATCAATTCATTTATGACAAAATAATACTTGCAAATTGAATTAAAAACATTTAATGTATGCAAATTGGGCTGAGTCATTTCTTCATATCCTAATTACCAATAACCAATTTTGATGGTTGTTTAATTTGAGCCATTGATTTCATTAACCCATCTAGTTGTTCAATTCACTTGAAAAAGGATCTAATACTAATTCATGTTTATTTGAAAAAATACATCCAATGATCTAGAGAATGAAAAAGCTCGAATACATATTGTATATTGCAGCCAGTATGTTTCCTAATAAAGTAATTCGTAACACAAAATTTTCAGACTATATTACCGAGATGAAATTCATAAGTAGAACTTTCTTTTTACAACTATCAACTTGTAAAGGTGATATAAACCATTTGTATTTTGCTATTCAAAACAATTATTATTTACATTTAAAAGAATATAATAATACTTAACCTACTTCTCTTACAAATTAAAACTTTTATCGTAATTAAGTTCCAAAAGTCTTGTTTAAATTAAGCTACTTTCTGCTAATATGTCCAGATATAGGTGTAGATGAGCTGATGTTTGCAGAATGTATCAAACCATCAAATCCATCAAAACTAATGTGAAAAAAGTTATTTCTAATAAAGCTAATAAAAATGAAAAAAAGTAGTGGCTTACAATCAATTACAAACAAAATCAGAAGCAAAAATTTAATTTATAATAAATTATAAAAAATTCATTATAGTTGTTAATAAATAGTTTTTATTAAATGTATAACAGATAAGTATTTTTTTTATTATCTTCTATTTAGTATAAAGTAAATTTAACAAAATTTTAAAGAAATCTTTTTATAGTTTATAAAAAATGCATTTTAATTAAAATAAGGAATGGATTCACCTTGAACCCATCTAAAATCTTCAAAATCTTGGCCATTCCAATCAACGTCATATTTTTCAATTGTTCCATTTGCTTTATAATCTTTGATTAAACAACCTATTTGTAGCTGATGATGTAATTTTGGTGGTGACATTATTGTAAAATTACAATATAGAATAATTTGTAATAACATAGGATGTCTCCCTTTCCAATTATCAAGAAGTAATTTTAAAGATTCCAATTTAAGTCCATATGATGAAAATTTAAATTTAAACAAATTAGTTGGTGATGATCTGATTAATATATTAAATAAATTATTCCAATCAAATCCATTTTCTAATATTATAATAACTAACCCATTTAAATATTGGCAATTAGTTAATAACATTTCTAACTCTGAAATAATATCATTGTGAATTAACAATTTAAGATATCTAAGTAATGGACAATTTTGATAAATTGATTTTATAAGCATTCTGTTATCATTCTTATCATAATAATAAATACTAATTTCGGTAAGATTTCCTTTTGTATTTTCAATTAAACTTTTTAGAATTTTAAAAGAAACTTGCCTTTCTCTTAAAAGTGAAAAAATAGGAGCTCCTAAATGAACTGACAGATCTGGATCTATCATATGTGTAAGAAATGAAAGAATTTGTGTAACAGGTGTCCAATCTATACTTAGATATTGAATTGTATCTGAATTTTTAATAAGTGATTCTTCAAGATTATTACAATATAGCTCATCTCTTAAATATGAATAACAACTCATATAAATATCATTGAGATTTTTTTGAGTTTTAATTAATTCAACCATTTTAAAATCTTGAATAATATCAAATCTCAATTTTTTAATTGATTTGCATATTTTAGACAATCCTTTTAAAATATTTTGGTTTGTATTGGCATCACAGCTCAAATATTCAATTGTTGATAAACAATATTCAGCTCCAAAAATAAGATGTATTTGATAACTAAAATTTTGTGGTATATAAAGTCCAATGAATTTTGTATTCTTATTAATGAATAATTTCAAAATTTCATTCCTCATAATAGTTATTTTGAATTCTTCAACTTTCTTAGAATGTATCATAAATTCTAAAAGATATAAATTTAAATATCTCCAGTAATTAATATAATTAAATGAAGGTCGTTGATATACTTTTATAAAGAGATCAATTACTTGAACCTTCAAAATATTCTTTGATTCTTCAGATAAATGTGAAAGTATTACATTAAATAATATTTCCATCGCATTTTTTGTTGGCTTATATTTTCCAGCAAGTTTCCATAAAAATGGTACTGTCGTTTCACACCAAATTTTATTAGCTAAAAGACACGAATAAAGGGATTTTCTGTCATCTTTAAGTTCTTTTAATATTAGGAAAATTATGTCCTTGTTCATCATTTTTTTAAAAAAATCATTAAAGAAAGAAGATAAGAGAAATTTTTAAGAAAAATAAGAGGATAACTATTCATTATGGTATATTTAAATATACATACTAACCTAATATGTGTATATTTATTCAATATACATTAATAAATAAGTATGAATCTAATTGACGCATAAGTAAATAATATATTATTGAAGCAATATTATAAATAATTTATACATGATCAATAATTTATACCTACAGTATATCAGGTATCGGTTTGTGTCAGACACGTCACGTCACCTGTATATCATAATTTATACTTATTTGATTTACGTGGAATCATTTATATAAATATACTTTAAACAATTTGATATTTAAGATAATATATTTAATTTGTTAATGCTCAATTATACCTTAATTTTGACGCGACAGGTATCCAGTTATCACTTGACATAAATCAGTAAAACATACATAAGATGATTTATTACCTTTTAAGACTTTCTAACATCAGATTTTGTATTTTTCTAGAATACTTAGTAAAAATAAGCAGTAACAACTAAAATCCCAATTAATAATTTTACAAAGAAGTGAAAATTGTGCCCATTATTTATATATAAATATGAAAGTCCTCGAGCTCTTAAAAATGTATACAAAAATTGGTTATTATTCAAACTCTAAAAGTTGGATGCAAGTGTCTATTTGGAACCAATATCTCAAGAAACTTGATATCAAGATGAGAAGACAAAGTTGAAACATTCTTCTTTTCATTGACAATGCTTCAACCCATGCTCTATATGAAACTATTCATCTTACAAATATTACTAACAAATATCTTCCCCAAACACGATCGCGCACTTACAACCATACGATCAAGGGATCATCATTAGTTTTAAGGTAAAACACAATAACATCTTTTTTTGTTTATAATGAATAATTTTTAAATCATTTATATAATGTTAAATAATTTACTTATTTTTAGACACAATATTGAAAGTTGTTTTTTTTGTAATAAAAATTAAAGCTTTTGATAAATACAACGAATATGGAATTGAACCTGCTGAAATTAATATCAAACAGTGTATCAAATATGTTGCACGCGCATGAGATAATGCTACATGAGATACAATCAAAAATTGTTGGTTAAAGGTGGACACTTTGCCTAAAAATGATGAATATGAAGCTGATATTATGGATTCTATAGATTCTGACATTATGGATGCAGACACACAAATTTATTATATACATATAGAAGAATTAGGAGAAGTTCAAGCAATGATTGATAAACTTTGATTTTGAGATCCTAGTAATGCCGAAGAACTTATTTATTGTGATAATAATGAAATTACAACAGAAATGCCATCTAATGAAGAAATTAAAAGCAGTTCTTCCTAATAACCAAGAAGAGGAAGCATAAGAACCTTTGGATCTTCTACCACCCGTTACTCAAAATGAGGCTATTGAATCTTATAAAAAAAGCGATTTTACATTTGGAGCAACAGGAGGTTTATTTTGGATGAAACGAAAAAAATTGAGGAAGCTTTAAAATAACGTTTCATATCTGCAAAACAAACTAACCATGATAGTTTTGTCAATGGCAAATGAATAAAAATGCTAATTAGTATATATAGATTAATATAATACTTTATATAACGATAATATAATAAATAATTTTCTTGAAATGACACTAAATAAGTCTATTATTAACTGAATGCTTAATTTATTATTTAAAAGTTTACATATATACACCTTAATAAAAATACATAACGAATATTTAATATAACGTAATAATATTCGTTATATACTGAATAAATTCGTTGTGGTGTTACCAAATTTTTTTATTACGAAGGCCTAATCAGCTCGGACGCCTACTTCGTTATATTGAGGGCTGACTGTACCATTACTTCAACTTCCTTTGCTGCAATCTCTTACGAATTTGGGTGAAGTTTTTCGAATGTCATAACCCAGATAAGGCTAATAGACACGTACACCTCTAGCAAGTGCTTCAGGGCCTTTTTTCACATCAGAATTAGCCTTGTATGCTTCTTTACCACTCGTGTGAGCAGCACGATTTCATACAACGGAGTAATTTAACAATCTGCGTTGCTAATATTAATCTCTCAGTCTTCCAAAGTAAAGTATATAGCATTTGAAACTGGTCTGATTTCATAAATGACTGGAGACACACAATAACGATTTATAACGATAGAGGATTCGTGCACAGTGTCTATACTGGTGTCCGCATAATATATTGAAATAGTAGGAAAATTTCGTGCAATTAACACTTTTATATTTTTGTAAGGCAATTGAGTTCTTCAGGTACATCACATGTTGGTTCTGGAAAGAATGTTATATCAATAATGACAGCGACTACTGATGATGGTAGCATATCATTGCACACAGGACATTCTTTAAGTTCGGGTTTGTCAACCTTATCACGAATTTTGCAGGAGTATACGGCCAAATTTGAAGAAATACCAGGACGCACTTACTCTCTTATAGTTACCAATGGCTTTTAAGGCACGATAACACTTTTTTATCGAGTTTGTTCATGTCTTCATGATCTTGGCTAAGCGTGCATTTTGTTGTTCATTAATCTTTCAATTTTTATTTTTTTTTCACAATTAAAAGCGATCTAGAAATTTACTCTGTATTCTTAATACTAGATAACTATATATCATTTCTTATTTTATTATATACAACACTTATACAACAAACAATTTATCAATTATATAAAACCGTGCTTTTTTACTCAGTTTTTTATTCCACCTGACCTGGCGAAAATTACTAAAAAACTTTATATATAATATGGATAAATTAATTTATTGGAAATTTTCGATTATGTTGTTTCTTATTAAACCCATATTTGATATTGAACATTTAAATTTTTAATGCTATTATACTATTAAATTTTGGTTTAACCGAGATTTTTAGGGCGCTGACCGACTAATTGTTGCATGAAAGCACAGCATACCCCATACCTTTAGCGAGTACAGTTTATAGAAAGTGCTAGATAGGTAACGTAAGATCACATGTTTGCCTAATATATGTATATACAACACACTCGCTATAAGAATGTTTTTCAAGATCTGATGATCAAAAAATTCTTTTTTTTTCTTAATTAGTAATTATTTTTTTTTATAAATAAAAAAGGATTTTTTTTATTAATTTTTTAATTAATTAAAAAATAATGAAAATAATGATCTAGTGATATTATTATTAGACATATACTCTACTGATCAGAATTAAATGCTTATTTTTTCTGATTAATTTTTAATTTTTTAAAAAAATAACTAATAATTGTTTTTTTTTTAATAAAAAATTTGATTAAGTACTATAAAAAAATATTTTTTTGCTACTTATTATTTATACTTTTTTTATGAAAAAAAAGATCTTATTAAATTTTTCAATTTATTATTGAACTGTTGTCCGTAAAAAAAGCACTGGACGTACAAGCATAAATGCATAAAGCATTAAAGCATATAAAGTAAATTAGGAATCAATCGAAAGTACATATTAATTCTATAAAAACGCCAGAAAGGTTTAAGCCATATTTAGAAGTCAAGCTAATCGTCAGGTTAAACTTGACCATTTACAAATACTAAGTTCAAGTAACATATTTCGGCATTTATATCTTTATGCTAAAATATAAACCATAATTTATTATGAACTATACAGTGTACAATTATTGGACAGTCCTTTATATTTCGTCATATAACTGTTCATTTATAAAGTAATATTGTTAAATTACTGTCCGTAAACATAATTATAACGATTAATGACTTTATAATAGTCAATTAACAGTTATTGGACATATATTTTATTAATTTTACGTAAAAATCTTAACGTAAAATTTACAATTTTGATCAGGGATGGTCACTGGACTGTCTGATAATTTAGTGATGCTATTTCCTGAATAAATATCCTGTCCTTGTAAATGATGGGAAAATAAAGTTATGTCATTTATTTTTTTTCGATATGATGTTTTCAAAAAAAATTTGTTACAGAATAAGGAAAAATCATTTTTAATTTTTTTTTACTCCTCCTATTAAACACTTTGACATTATGCATAGCATTAGTTAAAATAAGTATTCTGAAAAACCTTTGTCTTTACGCACTAGCAGTCGAAGCAGGGGTGTGAAATAGAGTTATTTAAAATATTGCTTGCCTTCAGGTTTGTCTGGAGTAGCAGCGGCAAGAGGACTGTTGTCGGGTAGAGAGAGTTTAATTTTTTTTCATGTTGCAAATCATATTTATTTATTTTCATTGATTCAGATTGAATGAAGGATTCCTTACCACTTACAAGTTTATATATTTAACAATAATTAACTTTTTCTAATTGTTATGTTAAATAATTTTGTTATATTTTCTATATATGAATTTCAATTCATCAGAACAGCTATTTCTCACTTATTCCTAGCATTAAAAGTATTCGATCCCTAAGTAAGGAGTTAGAGGAAGTGTTTTGATGAACATTAATCAAGTTATTAAGATTTTCTAAATGGAAAATCTTTGTATTACAGATTTAGAGAGTACAACAGGAAAAACTAGGCCTGATTTATTCTGATAAATAAGGTAGACAGGTTTAATAAACAAACAATAAACAAACTCATTATATTATTACTTAATATAGAAATATAATAGGGATTTATATTTATAACCGTCACTTCAAGGATCTATAATTATGTACTGTATCTGCAAAGCAAAATTTTCATCGTCATGGTTCCAAGAAATTTTTATTTTTGAAAGGTCAGAACTCGAGTTATCTTACTTAAAATGACGTTTAAATCTTTAAATTTCAAATACATGTTAATATTACACTGGATTACATTTGGTGTCCACAATTTTAATAGTTTGGAAAATGATCGTCAATTTTCGAATAATTTTGTTTGACGAAAAAATTAGTTTAAATATTAATTAGAGTGGCATTACTGTTTTGATTTAATCACATCGAATGTACAATAAATGTGAAGTCATATGAAGTCGTTATTTATATCCACATAGTTGCTCCAATCCCTATTTGGCACATTCTTATTTGTCACTGACGCAGGGGTAACTGTATTATTGTTGTGAAATAAATATTGAATCAATTTGTGTTTGTGTTCCGTTCTATTCAGAACTTTCTTTAAATACGCTAATAAGAATATTAAATATACGCCAAAATAGTTTTAAAAAATAAACACATAAATTTTTTCCTTCGAAATTTCTAGTATCTACTGCATTAATTTTTAAATATAATAATGTCAAAAAAATTTTTAGCTTATTTTTTATTATGGATATTACTTCAAGTATTAGTTAAAGTAAATTGCCAATTAATGCCCTTTAAGCCAAGTGTATCAAGTCGCCATACTGCTACACTTGTCGATAATAAATTATACATTTTGGCTGGCTTTAATTTAAATGATAAATCAATAAAAGAATTTTTTTATCTTGATGTTTCCGTTCCATTTGATAGTACTCAAGAATTATCATGGCAAGACTTATCAGGTATTAATATGATTCCACTACATGCTGGTGCAGCATCAGCTAAAGGCGGTATAAACAATGATACATTATTTTTATATGGCGGTTATTCGGATGATCCAACTATAGCATTAGTTTATACATTTGACCCACAAAATATTGCATGGAAAACTCAAAAAATAGCTGGAATTAATACAATTAGAAAATATGATTTAACAGGCGTTATTGATTATAATGGGAAATTTTATTTGTGGAGCGGACATATTGATAATAATATTCCAGTAAATGGAATGGATATTTTAGATACAATAAATCTTAGTTGGGGAAAAGGAAGTTTAGTTAATGCTCCAACTCCAAGAAGTAATTATGGTGCTACTTTATTGCCAAACAATAAGATTATTTATATGGGTAAGCAAGAAATGTCTATTTATTTAATGTTTTGTCGATTATATTAATGAACACTTGTTGTTTAGGTGGTGCAAATGGAAATACTATTTATGATGATCAAGTTTTGAATATTATTAACGGTACCGCCTTAGCATTAAGTGAGGTAAATATCGTCAATGTAAGCTATATAAGAAATTTAATATTAAGATAAAATATTTATATAGGTCTATATATATGATACAGTTAATGACCATTGGAACACAGAAGTAAGTTATATAAACTATTTCAATGAACATTTTAAATTATGAAATAACTTTTATTAATTTTTAGGTAACAACAGGAAAAATTCCTTCTAACAGAGCGGGATTTTCCACAATTCTTGGTATGCAATTAAATAAGAATACTAGTACTGATTATTATAAAAGTTTGAATAATAATATTAATTATAAATATAATAATGATATTAACAGGTTTAGATGGTCAAAGAGTTATAATTTATGGAGGATATTATGATAATTCTGAATATTCAGATACTACACTTTATGTATTAGATTTGACTAATTATAATTGGTATGTTCCAAAATTTTCTGGAAAAATTCCAGAACCTAGAGCTTTTCATAAAGCAAATGTAATTGGAAAATATATGGTTATATCATTTGGTAAATATAATATTCTATACTATGGTCTAAACAAATGAATTAATTTAACCAAAATCATTCAACTTTAATAGGACAGAGTTACAATAGAAGAGTTGAAAGTAATATATTGTTACTTGATATTAGTAATAATGAAGAATATATATGGACGACAAAATTTGATCCAAAATCATCACCACCTTCTCTACCACAACCACCTAATAATTCATCAGATAATTCTAAGATGATTGGTGCAATTATAGGAACTTTATTAGGTGGTATTTTCTTATTGGTTGGAAGTTTCTTTTTATATAAATGGAATAAAAATAGACAGAGTCAAAATAATATTAAAAATTATAATAATTACGGTCAAAAAGAAAAGGGAACTAACCATGAACCAGCTTCAGCAATAATAAATGATGATAATTATCACGGACAAGAAGTAGTTACAACACCTAATAACGATGGGTTTAAATTCTTCAAGCTCTTAAATAAAAAATCGTCAAATTAAAATTCTTCAAGTAGTTAGTAAAGAGGAGAATTTTAATAATTTAATAATTACAAAAAATAATGTGACAAGATTAAAATTAATGGTCAATTAATTTTCTTTCAAAAAATGAAAATTTTATGTACAAACCACTTTATATAAATCATAAAATATTTATTGTATGTTCGATTTCTTTATGTATTAATATATTATTAAGTTTCATATTAAGTATTATTTTCAAATGATGTAATAACAAATCATCTTTTTTTATAATTTTATATGTAAGAAGTATATTTATACATTTTTAATAAAATTCACCATTATTATCAACGTGAAAATGACAAGCTACTATACTTCACATTCTATTTTTTTTTTTTTTTTTAAAAAAAAAAAAAAAATAGCCAATGATAAAATTTATTCATAAATTCATTAATCAAATTAGTGTTAGAAAGTATATTGGAAAAAAATTATAATATATATTTAGAAATGGATAAATGATTATTTGCATAGAAAGTCCGCTCAAATTTTGAGCTTATTTTTTTAACTTTCAATTCCTGTATAATTGGCCAAATCGATAATTGAAACGTTATACCAAGAATTAAAATTCCATTGACTCTGTTCCATAAAAACTAAGTACATAATTTATTTAATTTATATATTAATACAAAAAATTTTTTTTATTTTCTTATAAATATTACAGAATAAATATCCTGTAGGTGGAAAAAATGCTTATTTTTTAATTATTATCTTGATATCTAGTATAAAAACCGTTTGTAATTATTGTTACTTTTTCTTTTAATGTAGAAATCTGCAATTAATATAGAAAAAAACTTGAAACAAAATTTTTTACATTTATTATTTAGGCTACCTATTTGAGATTAATGTTTGATCAGCACTATAATTCTGGCCTACATTATACTTTAATCTTTTTAATCACGTGACAATGATTGAATGACAAATGATTAGTATATATATAAAATGGCCAGAATTAAAATTAATATGGCCAGAATTATTGTTAGAATATTTTTGTTTTTGATATAAACCTTTTGGCCAAAATTAAAAAATTTTCAGTTACAAATTCCGGCCTATATTAGTACGGTATATGTTTTTTTTTGGGTGATATGTAAAACATTAAATAAATTGGTTCAGAAATATAAATCAGGTCGCTTAGTTTTTCCATAAATTTCACTTCATTCCTTATGACATCTGGAATATTGTTTAGCAGCTGCTCAAAATTGTTCTTTCTTATTCCCAGTTTTAAGAGATTATATATTCTTATCATTACCAATACGAATTTCTAGTACCCTTACTGAACGGTACTTGTAAATGATATTTGTTATCGTTATAATAAGAATTTTGATTACTTTTCCTACTATTTTGATATCCCATTACAATCCTTTATAACTTCTAATCTAATGGAACACCAAATGACATTAATTATTATCGTACAGTCCTATAGGATCATGCTGATTTTATTTGCCCGATATTTTCATTGTCGTATAATAGTTCATCGTTGGTACAGTCTTAAGGCATTATTAGAATGGGTCGCTAATTTAGGCCGATGGGTAGATTTGGGACATGGTTAATTTTTACAACAGATGCAACTACTACTATTGGAGGTTACTATGTTTCCCAAAATCGCTAAATTATTATTATAATAATATCTGTAAATGTACAGTATTTACAAACACTATCATTTATATGTAGAAAAATTTTCTTTTCAATTTTATTCAAATACTTATTTTTAGCTACAGAATTTCTTTGAATGTATAGTAAAAAATCTTCTCATTACCTATTTATTTTTGTTTAAAAAAAGTATCATTTGTATTGTTTTTGACAATAAAAGGGTATTTGTAAATTTTGTACTGAAGATATACTCTATACTGGTAGTATGATTATAGATGATTTAGAGTGCCATGATTCTGATAAATAAGGTAACAAATTATTATAATTTTAAATTAATATATCGTTCAGCCAAATAAGATCATACAAATTTTCATAACCGATATTATTTATTATATTTCAAAATTTCAGTTTAAAATTTATAGGAAAAGTTTATATAAGATTTGGAGTAAATAAAAAGAAACAGCATGGACGAAAAGAGCTAAAGCGAAAACACCAGTATAACACCCCTCGTTCAATAGTACAGTATATACTTAAAGTTTGTAGAGTGAACCTTGGAAATTAGTGTTAATATCTAAATGCATGTTAATGTTGAGTTGCGTCAAATGGAAATTTGAAGTCTGATCAATTTATCATTTGTGCGCCGAATTGAAATGCAGATTTTAGAATTTACAATATTAACATTGTATTTAGAAATTATTTCTAAAGCATATATAAATATCTAATACATACCATCTAATACATATTATATCAATTTTGTATTTTATTAATGCATGTTCTTCCAAGTCTTGTCACACGAACATTATTATTTTTTGTAGTTTTTTCTGATTAATCAAAGCTTTTAATTTCTCATTTGGCTCCAAGCTTTCAATATGTTGCTCAATCAAATTATCAAAATTTTGATGAATATTCCATAATTCATCAGTTTTAATACAAAGAAAAAAAAGGAAAAAAAAAATACTAAAACTTTTAATTTAGTCTCTTCAGATTAAAAACAATCAATTTCTTCGGGTTGTTTAATAATTTTGAAATTTTTTATAAATTTCAGTTTCATCAGGACATTTATTTGAAATTGTTATCACTTATTCCTAACATTATAAATATTCGATTCCTATCAGCTACCATTAATCCTCCACCATTATTTGTTCCCAATACGAATTGATGACTGATACTCGTGGTGAGCTACGATAATTTTCCTATTTTAATATTACCATAACAATTTGAGCGCCAAACAACATTAAATAAAATTACTTTCCCCAGCTGCATCATTATAATAACTTGTAAGTCTTCTATATCTTGTTCTTGTCAAGACTTTTACCGATTACTATTGAGATGTGACATTTTTTCCAGAAGTAATTCACAAATTATTCTCTCTATGTTAGCTAATAGAAAATTATAGACTTATAGGGTATGTTTCGTTTACCAAGCGCCTTTAAATAATTTTTGTTTACGAACGAGACAAAGTTTGTGTTCAAACTTTGATATTTAATTTCGTCTCAAATTTTATAAAGTGTTATGTTAATGAATTACCAGCGTTATCTATTAATGTATTTTCAAAATCCTAATCATTTTTATGTAGAAAAAATATTTCTATTCCATTATGATTTTGCAAAAAAAAAACTGCGGAATCTCTTTGAAAAAAATAAAAAATCTATTTTTAACAAAAATTTTTGCAGGGGATCGATCCCTAAAGTTTATAATAACTCTAAGTCTAATTAGACGGACATTATAAATTTAAAATTCTGAGACAGTTTACAGACAGTTTTTTTTGCATATTTGTAAAAAAAATGTAATCATATCGATTAATGATAGTACTTGTTTTTATTGTTTTTCGTAGTGCTTTTTTTTACCAAAAAAAAGTTCTAAGAGTAATGATAAATTTTTTTATAGAAAGGTTTATTTTAAAAATTTTATTACTTTTAGCGTTTGATGTTAGACAAGTATTAAACAGGATTTTCTAAATGGAAAATCTTTGTATTACAGTAGATTTAGAGAGTACAACAGGAGACAGGTTAATAAACAAACAACAAACAAACTCATTATATTATAGAAATATAATAGGGATTTATATTTTTAACCGTCACTTCAAGTATCTATAATTATGTACTGTAGCTGCAAGAAAAACTTTCATCGTCATGGTTCTAAAAAATTTTTATTTTTGTAAGGTCAAAACTCGAGTTATCTACTTAAAATGACCTGTTTAAATCTTTAATTTTCAAATGCATGTTAATATTACACTGGATTACATTTTGATATTCACAAGCTTTAATATTTTGATCATCAATTTTCGAATAATTTTGTTGCCGAAAATATTAAAATTTTGAGTTTAATATTAATAAGAGTGGCATACTGTTTAGGTTTAATCACATCGGATATATAATACATGTAATGTTAATAAATCTGTTTCTTCCTCTGCGTAACCATGCATTTTTGGCGTATCCACGTGACTTTAATATGAATGCGTTATTTATATCCACCTAAGCGACTTTGTTTTTTTTTTGATCAGGGGATCCGGCATGAACTCTTTCCCGTACCAACACTTTTAACATACAATGGCGCAGTAAATATTAATATAATACTATTTTTTATTCTTTTTTATAAGAATTCTTATAAAAATTGTCGCTTTCGCTCTAACAGTTGTTATAATACGCTGTTATTTTTGTTCCCTAATAGTATACAAAACATATTTCTCCCTTTACCGTGCCTAGTATTTTCGTTCTTCCTCCTTTTCCTCATAGAGTTCTTTGTTTCTTTTGCTTATCCCGCTAAAATAATTAGCTTTTAGTGTCTCTCCCTTTTATATATATATATAACTTTATTTTTAGTTTCCTTTTTTCTCTGTCCTTTTCTTAGTTACCAAATATTTTGGTTTTTTTTTTTTTTATGTCTTCTCCACCTCTTTCGAATTTGAAAATTCTTTTCTGGTCTCCCTGAATAAATTCCACGTGATTAAACCTAATCGATCTGGATATAACAAGATCTATGAAATCAGTCGATCTAAAAGTTTCTTTTTTGAGCTTGCTGATCCTTGTTCAAACACCAATGATCTTCATTTAAAGATATACACAAATGATTACCACATGAAAAGTACCCCTATTCGGTATGGCTCCACAAGTAGATTCCCGAATACTAAATACCAAATTAGTACGATGCTTAGACATTTCTTTATGCACCAAAGAGTGTTACCACATCGCATTCAACAGAAATATTTCAACTTGATTAGAAACAAGTTGTTAGAGCACGTGACTTTTATTAATCTTCGGAAAGGCTCTTCATCTGATAGTAATAGAATTACAAAAACATTTTTAATTTTACTTACAAACGATACCGGTTTTACTTTGGGATATATACCCCTTGTCAGGTCACATTTCTTACTCCTTTATTGGATTCTCGCCAGTGTATTGTACCAAGTCCTTTTGTCATGTCACATGACCGTCATGCGTGTGTGTCTCACCAAAAAAAATTTTTTGCTAGTGATTGTTTTAAGAAACCCAAAGTTATGGGCGTCCCTTCGGAGACTCGTGTTGATTTGAACACCAAAGTAGGATATGCTAATTTGCTACATCAGCGTTATTGTGCCAATACTCGCAAGAAAATTTTTTCTCGACGTTTAGGCATTACTTTTAACATGAACTATGAAGCTAATGGACGACAGTTTTTTATTAATAGCCAGAAACGATATATATATCATAAATGTTATCAAAATTTTAAACAAGTTGTTAGTTTAAATAGTAGTACTGCAAAGAAACAAGTTGCTCGTTTCAAGCGAAATTGTGCCAGAGTTTTTCATGACACCTCTACTAAAGGAGGTTTTTTGGATATGGAATATAAATTAGCTATGGCTAGACGACAACATTTTTTATTTTTGAAATCTCAAGTCTTGCACAAGCCAATATCTCATTTGCGTTATCAGCAATCAGATGCTGCTCCTGATGAAAACCGTTATGGTTTCAAACTTCCAAAAACGTCATTTACCTGAAAAATTCGTCCTTCTCCTCCTTCTATACCACATATTCCGGTATTGATAGATGATCATACTCCGTTACCAGTTCGACCGGTTGCTCCTGCTCCTACCCCCCCAACAGATTTTCCTGTTCCCATTCATCTCATTCCTTTTATTCCCACTACACCTTTCAGGATGTCGAAAGGCAAAGGCAAAACTAAAAGACAGGTGGACGTACCTGTAGGATCTAAACAATGGTTGAAAAAGTTAGAGGATTTGTATTCTGATCATGTACATACACTAAATGTACAGCGAAATAATCTTGAACGACAAGAACAGGCCAAATACATTGGCACGTCTGTCAACAAATACTATTCTCGCATTGGTTTAATGCGTACTTTAAGTCGCTATCAAGATGTTTATCATGAACAGATGAGTCGTTTAACACAAGCCTTATGCACTACCACTGACCCTACGCGTTTAACCAAACTTGGTCGACACTATACTAATTTTTACCTCGATTTTTACGAGGCAACTGAGGGTTACAAACGAGGTGATGTTTGTAGATCCGACACCTCTGACGATTGTAAAGTGCTCGAATCTCGACCACATAAACGGTCTGTTGATAATACCGCCGATATACTTTCCCATAGGATGGCTCGCCCTCATAAACATCCACATATTTCCGTGGATGTTCCGTTAGCAGCTGACGAGTTATTGTCAGTTTAGCTTGTTTTTTTTACGTTCATTATCATTCAAACAATTTAAAATAGTGTGAATCATTCCACTTCTGACAGTATTTACAAGTGGCAGCTGGTGATGGCTTATTTCTGCCTATTACGCTAGTTGAAAGAAAAATATGGATTTTGTTTGAGATTGACATATAACCCCTTTGCTAGTTTCTAGTCAATAATAGGTTGTTTACTCATAGCTAGACTTTTTTTATTTTTTCTTCTTTTTTTTGGGTTTCTGCATTTGTTTAGCTAGCGTAGTTCTACCTATTCAAATAGTTTCTATCGAAGGGTGAGGTCCCATAGGGGATGACGTTCGAAGATCTACACACGTATATTTGTTGTAATTGTACTTAGGTACTATTAACTTGTATTTGCTATAGACTTTGATTACTACTCTTCAAAAATAAAATAAATAAAATAAATAAAAACTTTGTTTTTTTTTGAAAAGTTTGAGTAACATCCTTTAGAGTAAAATAAAATAAAAAAAACAAAAAATGTTTTTTGAATGCTCCCAAACTGTCACTGACGCAGGGGTAACAGCATTATTGTTGTGAAACAATTTTGTGTTTGTGTTCCGTTCTTTCTTTAAATACTAAGCGTATCGTGAAAAATATTTATACGCCAAAAATTTTTAAAAACAAAATAGATAAATTTTGCCACTCAAAATTTTAGTATTAATTTTTAAATATAATAATGTCTAAAAAATTTTTAGTTTATTTTTTATTATGGATACTATTTCAAGTATTATTTGATGTAAATTGTCAAATAACGCCCTTTAAATCAAGTGCATTATACTTCCATACTACCACGCTCATTGATAATAAATTGTATATTTTAAGCGATAGAAAGTTACCAGTAGATGGCAAAATAGACGGCGATCAAGTAAAAGAATTTTTTTATCTTGATGTTTCCGCTCCATTTAATACTCAGGAATTATCATGGAAAGATTTATCAAAAATTACTATGGTTCCATTACATTCTTCCGCAACATCAGCTAAAGGTGGTGCAATAAATGATACTTTATATTTATACGGTGGATTTACAAATGATTCAACAATGGCACTAGTTTATACATTTGATCCACAACATATTGTATGGAATAGTCAAGAAATAACTGGAATTAATTCAATCAGAAAACATGGTTTAACAGGAGTTATAGACTATAGTGGAAAATTTTACTTATGGGGCGGAAGAACTGTTAATGGTCTTGTAAATGATATGCTTATTTTAGATACAATGAATTTTAGCTGGAGAAAAGGAAGTTCAGTTAATGCACCAATTGCGAGATATCGTTTTGGTGCTACTTTGTTACCCAATAATAAGATTATTTATATAGGTAAGTGAGTAATTTTTGTACTATAGCTTAATAGTATTTTTATTCAGTTTCTTATATGTATTTTGTTTATTTCACTAATGAATATTTATGTTTTAGGTGGTATGGATGATGTTACTATTACATTTAATACTGAAACTTTAAATATTAATAAAGGCATTGCTTCATCATTAAAAGAGGTAATTTTTTAAAAGTAAACTACTGTATATAAAATGATTTTCTAGGAATATTGAGTTAATTTATTTATGTAGGTTTATATATATGATACAATTAATGACAATTGGGATACAAAAGTAAGTTATATGAATTACTATAATGAAAATTTTAATTTGTATAAATAACTTATTATTATTAAATTTACAAGATAACAACAGGAAAAATTCCTTCTAATAGAGGTGGTTTTTCTACAATTCTTGGTATGTAATTAAATAAGATCATTATTATAAGTTTGAATATCATTTAATAACAAATGTAATTATATTTTTAATAGGTTTAGATGGTCAAAGAGTCATAATTTATGGAGGAGTTTTTAATTATCCTGGATATGTAGATTCTACACTTTATGTATTGGATTTAACAAATTTTAATTGGTATATTCCAAAAATAAATGGAAATATTCCAAAGCCCAGAGCTTATCATAAAGCAAATGTTATTAGTAGATATATGGTTATAACATTTGGTAAATATAATATTCTATATATCATTATTTAAGCAAAGAAATTGTTTTTAACAAATATAATATTTAATAGGAAGAGGTTATGATAGAACAGTTGAGAGTGATATATTATTACTTGATATTAGTAATAATGAAGAATATGTATGGACGACAAAATTTGATCCTTCAGTTCCAACGCCACCTTCGTCCACACCACCTTCACCTCCTACTCCTTCTTCATCAGATAATTCTAAAATGGTTGGTGCAATTGTAGGATCTTTATTAAGTAGTATTTTCTTATCAGTTGGATGTTTCTTTTTATATAAATGGAATAAAAAAAGACAAAGCCAAAATAATAATAATAATTATAATAATTACGGTCAAGAAGAAAAGGTAATTCCCACTGAAAGGGATATTCATTCTAAAAATGAAAATATAACCAACCATGAACCAGTTTCAGCAATAGTAAATAATGAAGAAATACTTTCAACACCTAATAATGATGGGTTTAAATTCTTCAAGCTCTTAAATAAGAAATTAACAAATTAAAATTCTTAAGCAGTTAAAGAGTTAAAGAGGAGGATTTTAATAATTTTAATAATTACAAAAAATAATGTGACAAGATTAAAATTAATGATCAATTAAATTTTCTTTCAAAGTGAAAAAAATCTTTTTATGTACAAAATACTTTTTATGTAAATTATAAGAAATTTATTGCATGTCCTTCAAATGATGTAATAACAAATCATCCTTTTTTTTATAATTTTATATGAAATAATATATTTGTACATTTTTAATAAAATTTACCATTATTTTCAAAGTGAAAATGATAAGCTATTGTACTTCACATTCTATTTTTTGACAATTCCGTATCGATTTGTCATAAAAATTTTATCATAACCTGGGTTAAATTTATTAATAGCCAACGATAAAATTTTATTCATAAACTCATTAATTAAATTAGTGTTAGAAAGTACGGTATATAACTGATTACTTGCATAGAAAGTTACGAACTAAAAGTTAAAAAATTAAGGCCGAAAATTGAGACTAAAATTTATTGAAAGAATTAAGGCTCCACTGACTCAGTTCGTAAATTTCTTATATATTTTGACATAAAAGGTAATAATTTATATTTTATATTAATACAAAGAATTTATTTATACATTTATTATCTAGGCTAGTTATCTGATTTACATAACACCATGTTCTGGCAAATGACGGAAATTAATGTTGTTCAGCACTATAATTCTGGCCTACATTATACATTAGTCTTAATCATGTGACAATGACTGAAATGGCTAAATTATGAATAATGAAGGAAATTAATATGGTTGGATATAAACTTTTGGCCAAAATTAAATAATCTTCAGTTACAAATTCCGGCCTAAATTATGTTTTTTTAAATACTTAATCTGAAAAGGGAGGGTGATATATAAATAAGTAGGTTCAGCCTTATTTATCGTAATTTTTTTTTTTTACTTATTTTTTATTAATGTTTATTTATTATAATAAGAAATACGTTTTTTTAAATTTTTACCGTTGTCAGGTCGCTTAATAATCTTGAAACTTCACTTCATTCCTTATGACATCCGGAATATTGTTTAGCAGCTAGCTTAAAATTGTTCTTTCATTTCCCTAGTTTTATGAGTTTATATACTCTTATCGTTAAATATTTGATACCAACAATACGAATTTCTACCCTTACTGAGAGATACTTGTAAATGATATTTGCTATAGTAAGAATTTTGATGACATTAATTAATACGACTTTCTCCACGTACTATGCATCAGCACAATTTAATGTGATGATCGAAAATGTCTTGAAAGCTGTGACTTTCTTCTAGCAGTTCTAATGACGCAAAAAGCAGAAACGAAGCAGACGGGGTGTTTACTAGGTCTTTTAATTACTACTATTGAGATTTTATGTTTCCCAAAAATTAATAAATTATTATTAGTAAATGTATAGTATTTACAAACACTATCATTTATATGTAGAAAAATTTTCTTTCCAATTATAACTACTTCAGAATTTCTTTGAAAAAATAGTAAATAATCCTCATTTGTTTTATTTTTAATAATAAAAGGGTATTGATAAATTTTGTTCAAGGAAGTTTATTTTTAAATTTTTAGAAAACATCGATTTGTCGATAGACGATATACTCTATACTGGTATTAGTATTACAAATTTAGAGTACTACAAATAAGATCATACAGATTCTCATAAACCGATAGATATTATTTATTTATATTCAAAATTTCGGTTTGTTATAATTGATATAACTATATTAAATCATTCAGTGAAGTAAAAAAAAAGGAAAATATAAATGAAAGACTGAAAGTTTATAAAAGTTAATATAAAGTTTGGAATAAAAAAAGAAAGAAACAGCATAATCGAAAAACGCTAAAGTTAATATAAAGTTTGGAGTAAAAAAAAAGAAACAGCATAATCGAAAAAAGCTAGAACGATAATACCAGTATAACACCCCTCATCCAATAATATAATATACTTAAAGTTTGTAAAGTGAACCTTAGAAACTAATACTTACTTGGAAAAACTTGTTAATATCTAAAATGCATGTTAACACGATATTACACTGCGTATTGTCAGTGTTAAATTTATTTGTTTATTTCCTGACCACAAGCTTATCTAACAATTTGCTATTGAACATAGACTTATACTTCATACGTAACCGTACTTTAGTATAACCACGTGACTTTAATATTGAGGTGACCGTCGACTTTATTTATCTTAGGAAAATTTTCGCGGTTTTTTTAAGAAAATAATAAAGCGAGTACTTTCCAAGTCCAAATGAAATAATGATTTACGGATGACTCAGGGAACCGAAAATTTAAAATAATTATTTACTTGATGATAAACTCGATGATAAACTATTTTTGCCTGGGAAACTAGTTTAAGTTTTGGTGACATTCTTTAGAATATTCCTTATGATCCTTTCACTTTATAAGAATTTATTGTTGGTTTTTTTATTAAAATAAGTTATTTGTTATTTTAAATCTTCTAGCATTGCTGAAATTATAGGAAAAACACGCAAAATACTAAAATATAAGGAGAAAATGTCATTTATTTCACATATCGGGTAGTATTAAGTGCAATATTTATCTAAAACTAGGAAAACGGAAACCATTAAAGTCCGTCGCGTTTATTTACTCGGTATCTTTTTATTAAAAAAAATTTTTATTACGATAAATAGCATATAAAAAATACGTAACCCCAAAATAAAATAAGGCGTGTTACTGAAAACTGAAAAGGTGATACATAATCAAAAATGGAAAAAGCAGGGGTAATAAATGAGTGACGTCAGCGGATGGAAGGAAATTTTCATGGGTTAACACAAAATCGTCTAATGCAGTACAGTAGAATGTCCTTCGCTAAAGCTCCGGACAAAGATTTTTCCGTTCAAAATTTTTTTTTTTTGTGAAAAAAGAAATAGTAGTACAAAGTCACGATACCGAAAATTTTTTGGTGGTGTTCATTGGTTGTGACCGTCACATTCTCACGTGATGCCAGTAACACGTTATTTATGTTATTATGTTACAGACCCTATTTGGCACATCCGTCCTTAAACACCGACGCAGGGGTAGTTCTCCCAACGAACTAAATAATTATTTCGAAATAAATATTTGAATAAATAAATTTGTGTTTGTGTATTCCGTTCTATTCAGATATTTCAGATTAGGCGTAACGCTGAAGACTTAAATACGCCAAGATATTTTTTTTTAAAAAAAAAAATATTTTCCTTCGAAAATAGTTTTTACCACATTAAGTTAAATAAAATATGATCATGTTAAAAAATTCTTTGGCTAATTTTACTTTATTATGGATACTACTTCAAGTGTTAGTTGAAATAAATTGTCAAATGACGCCCTTTAAGCCAAGTGCACTAAACCGTCATACTTCTACATTCATTGATAATAAATTGTATATTTTAAGTGGTTGGTCAGAAATCGATAATAAAAATGTAAAAGAATTTTTTTATCTTGATGTTTCAGTTCCATTTGATACTCGAGAATTATCATGGCAAGACTTATCAAATATTAATATGGTTCCAGCACATAATTCTGCAACATCAGTTAAAGGTGGCGCAAACAATGATACACTATTTATATACGGTGGAGTTACATCTGATCTAACAATGGCATTAGTTTATACATTTGACCCACATCACATTACATGGAATCCTCAAAAAATAACTGGAATTAATACAGTTAGAAAATATTACATAACGGGAGTTTTAGACAACAATGGAAAATTTTATATATGGGGCGGAGTAGACCAAAATGATTTTATTTTAAATGATATGCATATTTTAGATACAATAAATCTTAATTGGGGAAAGGGAAGTTTAGTTAATGCACCAAGTCCAAGATTTCTTTATGGTGCTACTTTATTACCAAACAATAAGATTATTTATATGGGTAAGCAAGTGTTATTTATAAACTTATATTCATTACTTACATATGTTTTATTTATCTATCAATGAATATTTATTGTTTAGGTGGTGTAGATGATCTTAGTGGATCATTTAATACTAGTACTTTGAATGTTAAGCTAGGTGGAGCTTTTACGTTAAGTGAGGTAAGTTTTGTTACTACCGTACCATTCCGTAATTAAACAACCATTTTTTTGATTTTAATTCCGGCCAAAGTGTCATAATTCTGGTCAAAATCGCCATAATGCGGGCCAAGGTCGGGGTAGTTCAATTCGGAATGGCACGGTATATAAGTTTTTTCTAAAATTGAATAACTAAGATAAATTATTTATTTAGGTCTATATATATGATACAATTAATGACAGTTGGAACATAGAGGTAAGTTATATAAATTATTATAACGAAAGTTTTAAATTATGAAATAACTTTTTATTAATTTTAGGCAACAATAGGAAAAATCCCTTCTAATAGACTTTCTTTTTCCACAGTCCTTGGTATGTAATTAATGAGAATATTATAAAAGATTGAATATTAATTATAAAATTTTATTACATTTTAATAGGTTTAGATGGTCAAAGAGTCATAATTTATGGAGGAATTTTTATTGATCCCGGATATTTAGATACTACACTTTATGTATTAGATTTGAATAATTACAGTTGGTACGTTCCAAAAATTTCTGGAATAATCCCAGAACCAAGAGCTTTTCATAAAGCAAATGTAATTGGAAAATATATGGTTGTATCATTTGGTAAATATAAATATTTATAATAAGAAATCTTTTGATTGATTATTATTTAACAAAAAAATATTGTTAATTATTGTAGGAGTTAGTTATGATAGAACAGTTGAAAGTGATATATTATTACTTGATATTAGTAATAATGAAGAATATATATGGACGACAAAATTTGATCCTTCAGTTCCTCCACCGCCACCACCACCACCATCACCACCATCACCATCACCATCACCATCACCACCACCGTCACCACCATCACCATCACCATCACCATCACCATCACCATCACCATCACCATCACCACTATCCAATAGTGGTGTAATAGTAGGATCTTTGTTTAGTGGTATTATTTTCTTAGCATTTGGATGGTTCTTTATATATAAGTGGAATAAAAATAAACAAAACCATAAATCAATTAATGGGAATAATAATTATAATAACTATAATCAAGAAGAAAGGGATGTTCATAATTATGAACAAACAATGGATAATAATGAACAAGAAATTATTCAAATGCCTAGAAATGAAAATACAACTAACTACGAACCTGATCATGAAATTATTTTGACACTCAAAAACGAAAATACGACCAACCAGGAACCAATAATAATTCCAGCTAATGATTATCATGGGCAAGAAATTATTCAAATGCCTAAATATGGAAATTCAACCAATAATGAACCAATAATTTCAGCTCCAGCAATTCATGATTTTGAACAAGCAATGGATAATAATGAGCAAGAAATTATTCAAACGCCTAGAAATGGAAATTCAACTAATAATGAACCAATAATTTCGGCTCCAGCAATAATTAATGATGATAAGAATTATAATTATGGGCAAGAAACAATTTCATCTAATAATGGTAGGTTATCTTCACAAATTCTTAAAGATGAAATACTTCAAGCTGTTAAACAAGAAATTGCACAAACTTTGAAAAATGAACTTCTTCAAGCTGTTAGGGATAATAATTTTGATATTACAAAAAAGAACAATGCAAGACAAGATTAAAATCAATGAAATTTTTATGTACTTAACAAAATAATGTAATAATGAATTCGATTTTTATCATACAACATATTTGCCATTATTGAAGAGTAATTTAAGAAATTAACGTTAAATTAAGAATTCCGTGTCGATTTACACCAAAATTTAGGCTAGATTTATACGTTTCTAATAATTATTAATTATTCTCTCAAAAATAAAATTATATTATCAAATGAATAACGGTAAAATATATTCGTAAATTCGCTAATAAATTGTTAGACTAAGTTGTTAGAAAGTTTACTAGAAAAGGAAATGTAGAGATAGACGTATGATTATTTACATAAAATGAATAGAATTTTCTGGTAAAATTTTGAAACCGATTAATTCTGTTGTTTGAACTTGAAACTATAGACTTAGCCTTAATTCTACTCATTTTTTTGACTATATACTGGGCATTATTCAATTACTTTGATGTAATTGATGCATGATCACATGGAATTAAGCCCGCATTATAATTAATTGTTTATAAAATAATAATGCAGAAGCGATTTATTATAAAATTACCCGATATAGGGAATTTTAATTATAAAATCAACGCACTGATAAACAATTATCGTATTACAAGAACGGGATTAACTCTTAGGTACTTGTGACTTTTTTGCAACGAAGATTGCTTAAAAGTGATCAATATTTGTTGTGCTTGAAAAATTTTATTACACCTATTGCATGAACTATTGCATGCATACTAATAGTACAATATATATGTATAAATATATGAATAATATTTTAGTTTGCGAGACAAATCTTTTTCCGGGAGACCAATTTATCAATTGTAGCAAAAACCAAAACTAAGATATTCAACTTTGTTACTTCCTTTAAATTTTATTACTTCATTGTCTTACAAAAATTAAAGGATGCCCCATTTGTCGGTATTCCGTCAACCGACAGTAACAGGAAAAAAAATATGGTAAGCCCGCCTTGTTCTAATAAACTCGTTTCAATAAATGTTGTTTTGAAGAGAAAGTTATTAACGGTATGTAAATCAAAACTTGAAAATTTTTTAAAGTCAGCATTCAGATTTTCTATTTATTTGAATAAAATGTAATACAGCGTTAACGTTTTAAAAATTTATACATTGCATATTGTTGATTCTTTTTTTGTTGTGATCATATTTCTTGATTATAAGCTTTATTAAAATCTTGCAATTTTGAAAAATCTTTTAACTGGAAACTGTTTTTGACAGTTGTTAGTTTCAATCCAAAATCATTAATTTAATGATTTGAACATTTTAAGTATATAAATGTATTTCGAAGGTACAATATGCATGTGGAGCAGTGGAAGTAATATGAACAAATAAATAATGTGCACAAACGGCACGGTCTGATGTTTAGCATCAAATTAAACACAAATAATATTGGTTTGTGTTCCGTTTCCACAAATCTCTTCTTAGTTTTAACCATAGGCGTTAAAATATAAATATAAATAAATATCGTTCAAATATTTAAATATTTATTTCTAGTTTCTGCCACAACCCTATAAAAAATTTATTCCGTGTTGTATCATATTCACGGAATTTATAGCTTCAAAACATGGAAATTACCCAAGTTGCTTTTATTTTTCCGTAATTGTATTCATATTCACGGGGTTTTACAAAAATTATGGATAAAATTTTTTACAGGGCAAGTTATTAATATTATATAAATATATCGAAAAATTAAATTTATATTATGGATCTTCAAGTAT
Source organism: Rhizophagus sp. LPA8_4_AMF (assembly GCA_021464525.1). Lineage (NCBI taxonomy): Eukaryota > Fungi > Glomeromycota > Glomeromycetes > Glomerales > Glomeraceae > Rhizophagus > Rhizophagus sp. LPA8_4_AMF. The sequence goes on along the minus strand of JADRCO010000391.1, from coordinate 4,832 downwards.
TATTTGAGTTAAATTATCAAATGACACCTTAAATCAAACGTATCATACTAACAAATTGTATATTTTGGGTGATATTGATTTAAATGGAAAGTTGGTAAAAGAATTTAATTTTTTTTAAAAAAAAGATTTTATTTGTTTATTTTCGATAATAAAAGAACATCTGCAATTTTGTTATAGAAAGTTTATTTACAAGTTTAGAGAGTACTGTACAACAGGAAAAACTAGGTCCGAATTCATTAGGATTATTACTTAAAATAGAAATTCTAACAAAATATATTTTTAACCATAAATGGTATGGCCCGTCGTAAGCAAGGTGGAAAATCATCATGTAATAATTTGTAACATGATGATTTTTCATTAACCTTTCCGTTGGGATGAATCTTATGCAATTTTTTTCTGTATTAACAATAATTTGTATGTTTGTTATCATGTTTTATTATGATTAAAATGCTCATTTCTTGAAGCGATTTTTCCTCACATAATCGTGAAAAATGCACATTTTTTGTCATCACGTGACTTTGATATAGTCTTCACGTCTGCGTTGTTTATGTTGTGTTTACTGACCGGACTTAATAAAAATTACTCGTTCATTTATTACTTTTAAACAAAAAACAAAAACTTTGTTCTCTTAATATTTTTTTTACAATATTTTATCAAGTTTTACAATATATAAAAATTGCTTTTAAAAAAATAAGTATTGTTCATTAAATAATGTAAAAAAATTCTTATCTGTTATTGTGTCTATACTCTTGTAAAAGAAAAAAAAATGAAATAACAATACGTTAATGTTCTTAATTTTCAGGTCAAGAAAAGAATATTTTTGTCATTATTTTGACTGGGTCAATAAGTAAGTCGTACAAGGTCAGAGGTAGTCCCAACAAACTAATATTACTAATAGGGTGAATTTATTCCTCAACCCGGGTGAGGAATATTATTACTCACCCTCTCACGTGATAAGCATTTTTTTGATTGGCTAATTTTTTTTAACTTTAACGGTTAAAAAAAAATTATGTAGCCATTCATTTTTTTTTACGATTTTATTCCATTAAAAATTTATTAAATAGAAGAATAATATAGTTATTCAAATTAGAACAATTATTTATTTTTGACATAACTAGCAATAATAATAATGTAAAAAAAGAGAAACCACAACAATAATGATAAAAAATTATAAGTCCGGTTTCGTGTCCAAGCTGGCACCCTGCAGATGAAAGGCTTTGACACGAAATGAAACTGAAAAACCTAAAAAAAAGAAAAAACACCCCAGCGTGTAAATAAATAACTGATTGACTGATATGACGAAATTGTAAAGCCTAACCAGCCAATCAGTGGTAGGGGTGTGTAATACTGATCTCACGAGGAATAAATTTTCCCTAATTCAGTAATTATTTTACGTTAATACAGAATTTGTATAATATAACATTAATTTAGCGATGTATTATGGCAATTCAGCAATCAGAATAAAGTACTTATTTCATGATGCAATTATTAAGTAGACATAATTTATCATGAATGATATATGTCTGAAAGAATGTTGAAAGGTCAAGCCAATGAGTATTCTGTTTTTTACACAAATACCTGCAAAAAACGGACTAGTATTTTTTTCTTCCAAGGAAATCTGTAATCTAGCCATGGCATTGTAAGCTTCTTTACCTTAACAGTATACTTTAATCTTCCGGATGATTATTTATATCTATTTGTTATTATTCCAGAAATTTCAAGTATTCCTTCGGAAATTCTTCTTTGTTTCACTACTGGCTGTTTATCGATTATTGCATATGTGGAAAAAAATATTACCTTGTTGCATCGAAAAAGCTAGTTCTTAGAAACAGCAACCGCCAATGACTTAGTGTAGAGGACACGTTTTGCCTATTAATAACAGGAATTTTTCATTTTTAACATGATATCAGGAGTATCATTAATTTCTGAGTTATTATTGATTACTGTTGTAGTATGAATAGGGATATAGATTATAACGTCTTAATTTATTCAATAAGTTGACTAACCAGTCATTTAAAATGAAAGTAAATGAAGTTAAAAAACCATACCTACTAATAAAAAAAATTAAATCTAGAATCGCAACACATTAGATACTAACATCATAAAATTTTTAGGTAGATCAGTCCATGTAATTCCACATGGATTAGTTCAAAAATATGTAGAATTCCATACATTCCCATATATCCTATGCATATGCGGATTCACATTGAATTATGTGGATCCTACACCATAAATACCTCGTGTTTTGTTTTGTCACAGGGTATTTGGAAAGTCTTAGGACTATTCAGATTTCTACATTTTTTTCACAATACTCAATGTGGATTTCTATGTGGATTTTAAAGTGGAAAAAATTTCTGATGAAATTAATAATTATTAAATAATTATTGATTGTAAATAGTAATTTATGTGATTCATGATAAATTATTTTTTTGTAATCACTTAAAAATAATAGAAAATTATAAACCCAAATTAGACTCTGGAAAATTAGATAAATGGAAAAAGAACATTAAACAATTATGACAATTAACCAAAATTTGAATGACCTACAGTCTCATACTATAAATATTACAAATTAATGGTTATTTAAGTACAATACTTGTTATTAATTTTTAATTTCACTTAATAATTTAGATATCTGTTACTCTATCTTCTAGCTTTTATCTCTTCATCTGCAGGAAGTAAAATTAGAATAGCACCATTACCAGTTAATATAGATTTTCTTTTAATTTGCCAATAGAACTCAGCAATAAATAGTTTCTGGAAGATATTGTAAGTCTTGCTAAATTATTAAGAGAATCAGGGTTATAAGAATATAATCCTTTCATTTCAAATAAGATTTTACCATAATTAACCTCTACGTAATAATAAGACGTAGACCAAGTCAGGTGATGACTATCAGAAACAAAATAATTGAGTGCTGTACATCATACTGTACGTTTAAGCTCACTGTTCGACATCTATGGAACTAAAACAGGGTATGACACACTGAAACAAACAAAAGTGCGTTTATTTAAACGCATGCTTAGGCACACAAGTCTCATCTTTAATCTGACGTTTATTTTTATAATTTAAACGTTTATTTGTCAGTTTGTTTTTGTTTATCCATAATATTTATACTCAATTAAATAAACACGTAACAAATTATTATGAAAATTAGGCATATTTTTAGTATTTTTATGGATTAAATTTCATATTTTCTTAATCTAACCACAATTCCCAAATTTGGATGCAAAAACTCAAATAATTTTATCACATTATTATTTTTTGTTAAAAAAGGAAATCACTTATCATTTTTTTTTCTCTTTTCGTAAAAAAAAAAAAAAAGTTGACTCAAAAATTCAAAATAAAAATGGAAATTGTTGATTTATCATTTTCTCTTTTTGTAAGAAAAAAGTTCGTTTCAACTTTTATTAAAAATAAAAATGAAAATCACTTTACATTTTTGATTTATCTTTTTCTTCTTTTTGTAAAAAAGATTTTTCATTATGATGATTAATTTACAGCAATTACACTAATTTAATTTGTAAAAGTAATTCATATTTTTTAAACCAAACAATATTAATTAGGAGAATACGTTCAACTGAAAATTTGTCAAAATTTATATTAAAAAAATATATTGTTATAAAAAATTATAAAAGAATAAAAGAACTAATAACAGGGAAAAAAGACTAACTGAAATGGAAACTATAGTTTATAAAAAAAAATTTGAAATATGATTACAAAGAAATTTTTTTAATGAAAAATCCACGCAGTTCTTTCCTTTTTATATAATTTCATTATCTTTTTTAGAAACTGATAATTCCGGCTCTGAAAAATGCATTTGATATTAGTCATTTATCCATTATACAATTCTTAGGAAATAAATTAAGTAATAGTTAACTGGTTTAATAAATTTTTTCTAGAACAAAGTAAATCTTCTGTACGATTAATTTTAAATATTAATTTTTACTTTTTAATAACTCAATGAGGCATGAAACAAAAATTAAAATTGGAAAAGCATAAATGGAGGCTAATTTTGTAAGTTTGTTTTGTCATTTAGGTATTTTGTAGAAAGAAAAGATTATTGTAAAAGTAAAAAAAAGTCAAGCCACTTAAATCATTAAATAAACTCATAGCTGATTTTATAATGTGATCGTGAGAATCTCTTAGACAATCGATTTCAACAATTTGATGGCTAAATGGTCTCAATCGAAAACAGCACTAAATACTAATATTGTATTACCAAAAAAATGGAAATGTCACTTGTAATATTGTACATTTCAATATTATTGAAGATACATTTATATTTATATATTTATTCACATAATCATAATATCTATGAACTAAAGAATCATCATATTATTTATATTTTAACAACTACGAGAAATTAAACATAATGTATACAAGATATTATTATTTGGACAAAATATCCAATATTATTTAAGTGGACTAGAAAATTTTGAATAAAAGAAATCAAATCTAAAGAATAATAACTAAAAAGAATTATTTCAATAAAGAGCACAGGTCATACAGTATCTTATAATTAATAGAAAATGCTGTGTTTTTCAAACAAGTATCAAAATTGCTCTTAAGAATAAAGAAATCTAAGCTAAAGAAGAATCAGAAGAATAAGAACCAAAATTTCACAAAATCTATTTTATGACTGGGAAAGAGCAAAAGACGATTGAAGTTATATTATAAAGATTAATTATTATATTAATAAATACGATAAATATACTGTATATACTCTTTTTCATTTAATGCATGAAGTAATTGAAGTATGTTATGTATTAATTATTATCGCACGGCCCTATAGGATCATGCTAATTTTTTTGACCGATATTTTTATTATT
>JADRCO010000390.1:0-34844 GCA_021464525.1 Rhizophagus sp. LPA8_4_AMF | reverse complement strand
AAAAAAAAAAAATTTTTTTTTTTTATAAATCAATAAAAAGAACCTAAACTATATATTAAAGGACATTCCCTATGTCGTCACTATTTATTATTATTGTTCACTGTAGAAAAAATAATTAAATCACCGACCCATCAAATACATTAACCTCTCTATTAATTGTCTCACATCTTCACATCTACGCTCTAACTTATTCGACTTTCATCACAACCACTCGCTATTTTACTCTTCTTCAATGTTAGTTTTTCTCCTGCAAAGAAAATTTTCGATTTTGTCTTTAGCTTGTCTTCTCATATCTAAGCTCAATCGTTTAGTCATTTTAATAAGATGAAAAGTTGTTAAAACACCTTCCAAACAATTTAATAAAACCTCAAGATGAGGATCTTCAAAACAACTATTTTTTGATAAAACAATTGTCGAAAGTGGCGGTTGAGAGACGGTCAAAAAATGATATAAAGATTCGGCTTTAAAATTCCATGATCCATTCAATTCTAAATATTTTAATTTCTTTAATCGAACTATCATTAACATTTCATCAATTTTTAATGATAGTCTATCATTCGTTAAAATGATTCTTTCAAGGTTTGGTGACGATATAAAAGTCAATTGTAATAAACTAATTGAACAAATTTCTGCGTTACATTCAAAATGTCGCAAATTTTCACAATGTAATCCGACTGATCCAATTATTGAACTGGTAGACTCTGCTCTATAATACCTTCTTTGATTATAAATAAATGTTCGCAAAGCTGGACAAGAATCCGAAACCAACGCATCAGGATTAACTGCGATCGCTGTTGGCAATAAATCATCAATTTCATATACTTTCAATACTGGAAAATGCGTAAAGCTCAAAGGCCAAGCGTCTTTACTCCCCATATTTCCTCCATAATATCTTAATTCTTCCAAATTATATAAATTTGCTATATCAGAAATAAATTCCAATTTTAATGAATTCACTTGTCGAAAAATTAATCTTTTTAATGTATTAACTCGATTATTGAGTCCAAGCATTATATGATGACTATCTAAAACGCAATTTTTCAATTCAAATTCTTCTAAACATGTTTGTGATTCAATTAAAATTTTTAAAGCCTCGACGATCGACAAATCTTGTGGTCGAGGTTCTAAAAGCCATGGTTTATTCATATCAAATTCAATCCTTTGGATTTTAGTACAAATTTGAGAAAGATCAATTAAAAATTGTTCTGAAGTTGTCGCTTCTGTTCTAAAAATTTTCCATTCAAATTCAACTAAATTAGCCAAACAAACATCGGCACGAGGATAGTGAATTATCGACATATTTTCTTTTGTAATATGATTAAACAATGCATCTTTCTCCAGATGCACTTTAAGAATTTCCGATGTTGATGAAAAGAATCTATCTGTACCCCCAGGTTTCATTGAAAGACAATCTAATTTTGGAATTTGATTCATCAATAATTTATATATTTTCATGGTGATCTCCTCGATCAATGAATTGTCATTACGAAAATTCTTGATTGACGTGTATTTGGTAGACTTTTGCTGTATTAATACAGAAAATATGGAATTCCTAAGCTTTACGGACGAAGTATCTCGATTATACTTTGGTGAAAAAATATATTCGGCCCATTCCGCAATTGCCAATCCCAAATCATCAAGATCAAGTTTTCGAATAAATCCTACATAATTAAATAATGGAGGTGATACCAAAGGAACTCTTGCAGATGTTCTTTTTTTATTTTGAATACTACCCCCGGAAATAATTTCGTTATGAATCAAACATGTAATAAAAGTTTCGGTAAGTTTTCCGGTTTTTCTTCGATGATGCGAAGTATAATCTGGTGTGCTCTTCAAGATCAACGCAAATTGAAAAGGTTGTTTCCATAAATAATTAATAGCATTTACACACCATAATCGATTTACTCTTAAGAAAGCGTAAAGGGATTTGCTATCATCAGCAAGGTAGGAAAAAATTTGTAATAGACAATCACCAGGCAAGGTAGGCGTCATATCAAAAAACTGCAGTTCATTGGAAACCAATCAAAATAAGTTGTCAATACTGCGGACAATTTTAAAATAATAGTGTGATTTGTTGATATACCCATCATTGGATAACTTTACCAAAGTAAAAGATACTACAAATGGTAATGCTTACCCTTGATAGATTATTTATCAACTTTTTTTTAAAAACTTCCGAGAACTCGTATTATTATAACAGCTATTGAAAAATAAAAAAAAATGTGCAATATTTTTGACAGGAGAGAAAACTTGATACACAGAAAGTTGTCCTATGTCAAGAGTTTGTCCTATTATTCCCATTTAATCGGAAACAGCTTAATTAGGATTGGTAACGTTACAAAAAGGTTTGTTCATCAATAATTGTATTACAACACCTTGTCAATTTTGAAAATCTTTAAAAAATCCGGAGATTTTTTTGCTGCGCAATAAAAGAGACACAAAAAAAGAAATGTTGGTTTTTAAAAACAAGAAACTTTTTATCACGTGTAGAAATAAAAATAAAAATAAATTTGTTAATTAAATAACAATGTAAAAAATAAATAGTGAGACTTTTTTAAACTTTTTCTTAATCAAAATAAAAAGAAAATCCGAGTTTAAACAGATGATTAAATTAGGGTTGAATAAACAAAAAAATCTCGGAAATACTCGGAAAGTCGGAAATTTTCGGTTCGCAGAACATAGCATAAAAAGGTGTTACACAAAGATGACGTTCTGTTAAACGCAACGTTTACAAATAAAGAAACCGAGATTCAAAGATTTTCTACTTTCTTTAACCATGATTTTATTCTCTGTTTTGAATGACGGCTTTCAGGTATTAAGTAAGTATAAATATCTATCAGTCTAGATAATCAAACATGTCAGTCAAGTATAACTTAATTTCATAAGGTACACTTCTAGATCTTACGAATCACATTTAACACGCGTTCTAATATAATGAACGATTCTAAAGTAAATAATATAAATTAGCAACAGAACTTTGGTATTTAAATTATATAATTATTTGTTATGATATGAAAAAAGTTAGGAAGGTTAGTATTTACATATGATAGTTGATTCAAGAACTTGTTTTATTTGATTGTCTTATCTAGATTCTCTTCGTCGGTTTCGCTAATTTCTGGAGAAAGATACGATCGATTTTCCAACATTTTTAATAATTGACGTTTTTTATAACCAATTATTCTTTCGGTCATTCTTATAAAAATCGGATTAAAGCAGTATTGACTGGAGTATTAGTTTACGAATTTATTCGTGACATCTTTATTGCTATCATCGAGGTCAACAGCTATCCAAAGGTGAGTCGGCTTATCTTGGTATTTTCATTCTACATATTATTAATCATAATATTCGGTTATTTTCTAGATTATGTAAAAGAAGAAAAAGTGTATGTTGAAATTTGTTGAAGAGCAGTGGAAAAGTGGCGCATATTCCTGAATATCTGATCGATTTTATTCTTTTCCAATAATTAATTTTAATGTTAAATCATGTGAGTTCATGAACTATAGATATTGTTAAAGAAAAAACGAATTGTTCTCTAATGATACATTAATTTATATATCTTTTATTTAGATAATTCGCCTAACTATATATGTAACTTTGATAAGAACGAAGGAATTCATAGGATGACGACATAATTTTTATACAATTATTCGAGCAACTGGATTAATCACCTGATTTTCCATTGTTCAGAATACAATTTAATTTTTACACTCTTTTATACACAAAATTATTCGAGCAATTGGATCTGATTCTCCGTTGCTCATAATATTTATATAAAATTATTCGAGCAACGAAGAAATGAAACAACAGATTCTTAAGACCTTTAGCCCAATTTTATTTTATGTATTGCATGTACATGGCACGTTCTGAACGGAAAAGAAAGAGAGATCTAGTTGACAAAGTATTTTATGATATTTGGAAAGAATTTAGTTCAGGTAGAATTTAATTGTATCACATCATCAGTAATAATATATAACTAACCTTCAAGGTTTTTTATCATTTATCATACATGGAAAAGTGTTATATATATATATATATATATATCATTTTTCTATGAAGACATAATAAGCAAGATACTAAAAAGGATCATTTCTTTCATCTTTCCTTGTTTCCTTTGTTTCATTTATTTCCCTTTATTCATTATTTCATTATTTCATTATTTTTTTATTTTAATTATTTTAATTATATTTGCATTATCATTATGAGAATATAATCATGCGAATAATTTTAGGTTTTTTCAATTCAAATAAATATGCAAATTACATCATGATGCCCTATAGGCTATATATAGAATAATAATGGTTTGGCTTTATTTGGAACGAGCCTTCAATCTATGTATGAATTTTTTCTTTTACGCGTTCTTTTGTTACATAAATTAAATTGAAATGCATCGTTAAAATGTTTTAAATTAATCCGCAGTTCGAACCTGTACACGACATTAAATTGAATTCCGCAGTGATCTTGTATACCAATGCTGCGCAACTAAATTAAAAACCTATTTTTGGTTAATTGCCTAAATTAGTCCATAATTTTAGTCTGGGCGTAAATTTCCATTGCATGAATCAAATCTCTTATACTACGCCAATTGTTTGCGCAGTAAAGAAAAAGTTTATAAATTAATTCCTTCGAGACTTATCAAATTATCAATCTTTTAATTTTAAATTAATTCATTTATTTATTTGAAAGTTTTTTTTTTCTATCATTTATGAGTTCATCACTATCCTCAAGATTTTTCGCTGCTCTACCTTTGAACGTAACATTCGATGATGATATCAAAGAATACATTTCTAGCGTATTAGCAGATATCGAAGGTGCTGATTCTCTACGTGAGGCTACCGAACAATTCTTAAGTGATGCCGGTATGGAAAGTTCCGATTTAGATTCTTTTTATCACAAATTTTCCTACGATTCTACGAATTCAACCGATACTACTGCGGAATTTGGACCCGAAAAATTACCGGAAGAAGTTGTTACTAAGTTAGACCAGGTACAAAAATATTAAATTTTTTTTCATGATGTAATTCATTTTTAACTAACTAAATTTATATATTTTCTTTGTTAAGCTAAATTTATCGACACCTACCTCTGATACACATACTTCTTCCTCAATTGGCAAGTCTGGAAAGAAATCCGTCAAAAATACTGGAAAACAATCCGCATCAACTAAAGCACAAAAATCCGTTGTAGATGATTCGGAAATCGTTGCATACTCTCAACAATCAAGATTTCATACTGAAACTTTAGAAACTTTATCAAAAGAGGTATATCTTCAAATCATATTTACGTTATTGAAAAAAAATTTTAAAATTTTTTTTTAATCGATTTATTATTTTTATTATATAAAAGGTTGATTTAAAAGATGTTAATATTACGGTCGGTAATAAAGAATTATTAGTTGATGCAAAATTACAATTAAAAACTGGTGTTCATTACGGTTTAGTTGGAAGAAACGGAACTGGAAAATCAAGTAACTATTTTTTGTTCATATAAAAATTCTTAACGAAAAAAAATGTGTATTTTTTAATAATCAAAAAACTTATTTTATATTATAAAAGCACTTCTTAAATGTATCGGTAGTGGAATACTTGTCGGATTTCCTAGAAACATTCGAGTTTTATATATTGAACAATTGGAAAATGTTGATGAAAAAGAATATGTTGCTCAAGTAGTTCTTAGAGCTGATAAAGAACGAACTCTTTTATTAAATGAAAAACAAGCTCTCCAAACTGCAGTAGAAAGTGGAGATTCGAAAAAGATTGAATCTGCTGTTAAACGTATTAGAGCTGAAAGATTACAAAGAGAATTAGAAGAAGCTCAAAAAATTGCAACTCTGCGAAGTGGTCGTAGAGGTGCTGAAGCAAGACAAGAATTGTTGGATGCTGAAGCTAGAGTAGCTGAAGCTCAAAAGTAAGTATAATTAAAGTTCATTCGAATAAACGGAGATTATTTAAATTTAGACATGCTAATCATATTATAACATAGAGCATTGGATGATAAAGATGATAAAGAAAACCAAACCGAAGATTTTACTGCGGTGATTTATGAACTCTTAGAGGAAGTGTATACAAAACTTGAACAAGTAGGGTTTTTTATATGAACTAAGTTAATTTATTACATTATTATTTAACTTTTTTATTTTAATAAAGATTAATGCCGACTCTGCTGAAGCAAGAGCTCAAGAAATTTTATCCGGTCTTGGATTTTCTGAAAAGCTGCAATATTCTCCAATGGCCTCGCTTTCTTCTCTTTCTGGTGGTTGGCGTATGGTAAATATCACATTAAAAAAAAAATTCATCGAAAGATTTATCTGTTATATTTTTCTTATAAAACTTAATACTTTTATTTAGAGAGTAGCATTAGCTCAAGCATTATTTTTACAACCAGATATTCTTTTATTAGACGAACCTAGTAAGTACAATTTTTACTATCAAACAACTCCTCTTTATAATGAAATTTGACGAATACACAAGAATGTCTCGGATTTCATAAGTAAATCATAAAATCCTGTTCTCATGTCGCTTCACAAAGAATCTAATTAATTTTTTTTTCTTTAAGCCAATCACTTGGATTTACCGGCTATTCTTTGGCTTCAATCGTATTTGAATACTCTCATAGACACTACCATGGTCATTGTTTCTCATGATCGTCGATTCCTCAATAAAACAGTCACCGAGATAATTCGTCTTAAAGATACCAAGTTAACCTATCATACTGGTAATTACGATGAATTCGAGAAAAATTTGGAGGATGTACGATTAAAAAAAGAAAGAATGGCTGAAGCTCAAGAGAAACAAAAGAAACATATAGAATCTAGTATTCAAAAGGCTCAAAAAAAAGCTAAAGAAAGTGGAGACGATAAACGTTTAGGAATGGTTGCGAGTCGTAAGAAGGTAATATTTTATTATTAAAATTTATTTATCTTTATTTCAACTAATTTGAATCTATGTGATTAGAAACTCGAACGTGTAGGAATGAATAAAACTGAGGATGGATTTAGATTCAAATTAAACAAGCATAGAGTAGGATTTTTTAATTCAGTTCGTGATGAGATTGAAGTTGAAAAAGCGGAAACTTTAGTTAATTGGAATATTCCATCACCCGAACCATTACGTCATCACGGTGCATTATTACAAATAGAAAACGTTTCATTCACTTATCCTAACACCACCAAACCTGTCCTTAAAAATGTAACACTTAACGTTGAAGAAGGCGCAAGAATTGGATTTGTTGGTGCAAATGGTGAAGGTAAATCCACTTTAATGGGGTTACTTGCAGGCGATTTGGAACCTACAAAAGGTACCGTAACAAGACATCCTAGAATGAAAATTGGACACTTTGTTCAACATAACGTTGATGCATTAGATTTGGACGTTTCAGCTGTTGCGTATATGAAAAAATTATATCCTGAAATTGATGAACATAAAGCAAGATCTCATTTGGGGGGATTTGGAATTTCCGGTGATTTATCAGTTCAGAAAATGTCATATTTATCCGGGGGACAAAAATCTAGAGTTGCATTCGCATTACAAGTTTATCATGCACCACATATTTTAATGCTTGATGAAATTACAAGTCATTTGGATATGATTACAATTAAAACACTTGTAGAAGTTTTAAATAAATTTGAAGGGGCTGTTGTTGTTGTTAGTCATGATAGATGGTTTGTTGAAAATGTTGCTAAAGAAGTTTATGCCGTAAGGAGAGGAATAGTTGAAGAGTTAATAGAAAGTGGCGTGCAACAATATGTTAACGATATTGCAAGAGAAATTGGAGTTGATGCTGAAGAATTGGATGATTAAAAATAATATGTTAAAATTTTTGTTAGAATTTCATAAATTAAGATTATTTAAATTAGAATTAAAATTATGATTTTATGTGAGATTAAATTAAAATTAATTACTTCCACTTTTTTTTTCTAAGAAACTAAACATAAATTAACTATTGAGTATACACTAACTATTATTGATTTAAGGTAGCCAAAAAAATTATGAATTATGTTTAATAAAATATGATCTTAAAAATAAGGGTTTAAAATTTAGCGTGAAGTGCATGCGCTGCGTAAAACTTTTTATTCTAAAAATAAGTGGTACCGTGGTAAAAAAAAAAGGATCTGGTTCATTTTCACCGACAATCATTTACGTCAATTATTTCACCGGCAACTTTACCGGCAGGATGACTGGAAATCCTAATCAACCTTATCCTAACCCTAAACCTAACTCTAATCCTAAATTCCCTATGTCGGTGAGATGATTGTTGGCAAAACATAATGACCCTGTCAATGAAACGTCTGTCAGGTGAGATAATTGTCGGTGAAATGAATGCGACCAAAAAAAAATGTAATTTTTTCAACTATAGCCTGAAATCAGAAATTGTTTATCAACTATTCGTTCAAAAAGTTCCAAGATCTTTTTTTTTTTTTTAAAAAAAAAAAACATTAATTCTATAAGTATATTAACAAAGGATACACATTAACAGATTACAGATTTAACATCTTTGAAAGTAGTAATTGAGATTTGAGGAACAGAAACTCTATATTATAATGTTTATAGGTGTTTCGTTACGCAATTTACAAGACGGAAATAATAGAAGAAGTAGATGATGTACAGTAACTTGGCCGTTCTTGCTTAAATTGGCCTAAACCGCTTTGAAAAATTAAACTTATTGACAAAATATTTTGTGATGCGTAACAATATTTACCTCCAGGATCCCCCACATGACATGGGATCGACATACCGAAACTGACGAAAGGTAATATGGTATCATCGTAATCTGTTATTTAATTCAGTAAAATCAACCCAACTTTTCACATGTGAGACAACCGAATTATAAACTAACTTTATAAATCTTAAATATTTATCCATTAAGTATGATATGCACGATAGCCTTTGATGATCAAAAATTATGCCTCTACGTAACAATCGTAACATCATATAAATAGTTGGCGACGCAGCTACAAATACAAAATATTTTCCAAATCGAGAATTTTATAAAGTAAAAATATCTTCAAAATGAATTTTTAAAAAAAAAATGAAATTTTTTTTTTTTTTTTTGGTTTGGAACACTAAATTAAAAGGTCATATGGTTATTGGTGGAATAATCTAATTCATTCAAAAACTACTATTTTTAAAAAAATATATCATACATGACTCACCCTAACACCTTGTCCTTCCATACATCAAATATTGAATGGGACACAAAAAAAATTGTGCTACATATTATTTGATTATCAACAATGCCAAGACTTTTAGGTTGAAAAGGTTGTTCTTCAATCATTTCCTTTGTTCTTTTTCAACAAAAACAAAAAAACAAAAACAAAAAAAGAACAAAAATGATTTTATTAAGATACACTTTTCATATGACATTATTAATGCTTGATTTTTTAATCTATATCTTACCGGTATTACTTTTATGTCTGATTCCAAATATTATTATATCATTACTTACTTATTTACCCTCTATATTTCAAATATATTCACATTTATTTTATATTATTAGCAATGATTTGAGGAAAAGAATCTATTTATTTTTATCTTTTCCAATAATCGTTGCTCTTTATATCCCAATTTATATGTTTTTAATTATTGGATATTGTATATTTGTTACTTTAATTTATCCATTTGTTATAATTATTAAGAGACCAGAATATCCATATTATTCAATTTCTTCAACAGCGGCGATTATTTATTTAATTTATCAATCAATTTCTCATAATTCCGATTACCAATTATTAAATGACACTCCGATATTAAAACCTTTTGATAATATATTATTTTCAAAAACTTATTTGAATTTAGATAAATTACATATTTATGAATTTATTTTCTCAATAATTGTTAATATTTTGGATATATTTTTAATCTCACTCATTTTTTTTATGATGATTACACCATTATTATTCGTAGTTACTTTATTTTTAACGATGATGAAAAATTTATTAATTGGTTCAATCTATAATACTCATGAATCATATAAAGAATATAAATATAGTTTAACGAATAATCCAATATTTATAATTAAATTTTGTTATGTTATATCATTATTATCACTTCCATTTATATTATTATTTTGGTTATTATATTATACTGTTTATGTTGTTTCTAATAGTCTTTTTTTATTAATTACAATGATGATTATATTATTTAAGATACTTATAATATATAAAAAAAATGATTTTTATAATGTTATGGTCTTATTTTTAGTAATTATTGTTAAAATATTTTTAACAAAGTATAATTTTTTTGGTTATACATTAAATTTATTATCTCATAATAATTTAGAAATAGATGAATTGATTTATATTTGTTTTGGAATTGATATTTACAAATTTGGTGAAAATATTTTGGATGAGTCCAATAATATAATAAATTCTTTTTTATTATTTTAAAGGTTATCTAAAATATCAAATTGTAATTACTGCATGTTGCACAAGATTATTTGTAAATTTGGCGTTTTTATTCATTTTATATAATTGAGTTGATAACATCAATCAAAAATGGAAGTGTCCGAAACGTGTCCGAAATGTGTCAACAAACAAAAAAATCAGCTGAGGATGGAAATGCTCGGCATCGACAATCATAATAATCATCTGACACAAATCGTCATTGGTTGCACTATTTTGCGTAATTTAACAGAATGATATTACAAGTTATTGTACAAAGAATTTGATTAATCAATTTTTATTCACCCTTTCAAGTGTTAATTTTTTTTTGATTCAAGAAAAAAAATAATAAATGACTAATTATTTAACCAAAAAAATATGTCTGATGATTTTTTAAAATGATAATCTTTATAATGAATTGTTTGGTGAATTTAAATTAACACAAAATTCGTTTTACCGATTCATTTTTGTATAAAATATTACTAGTCCGTAGGATATAATTGTGGACGTAAATATAAAGAAATAAAAAAAAGAAATAATGCTATATTGCTTATGCATTCTAAAAATTCGCTCTTATTTATTCTCATGAGTTTCGACCGGCACCTTTAATTTTCAATAAATGTATTTAGATGGTATGAAAGAGCTTGTGCAAAAAAATTATGAATTATAAAAGAGTATCCATTTTTATCGCAATTACACATACTATTATATATTTAATAGTTATTAGATGGGGGAATAGAGATATCGATATCCCCATCCAATAACTGACGTTCGGTCATTAGGAATACTGCGGTGACCAATAGGAATTAATGCCTCATTTATTTAGATTAGTCATGACTTAGACTTTCTGTAAACTTTTTTAATTAATCTGACTATTCGTAGGAAATATCTAAATCCAAACATTAGTATGTTTATTATCGCACGGCCTTATAGGATCATGCTAATTTTTTTGACCGATATTTTTAATATTGTTCAATATTGATATGAGAAGTTTATTTGCGTTCAATATTGATCAAAAAAGTTTATTTGCGTACAATATTGAAAAGAAATTTCTAAAGCATGATCTGCATTAGCTGTACCGCCCGTACGATAATATAGATATTGTACCATTTGTACGGTGGTATTTATATCGGTTAACGTCACTTCGTGACGTTAACCAATATAAATACAACACCGTACAATATCCATTAAATATTATTCATAAATTACTTATGGCTAATCAATTTCATTCACGTACATCTCATATGATACAGTGATAATAATATAATTTACTATATGCTCAACAATTACATGATTAAAGTTTCATTAAATATAATAATAAATAATAAAATTAAGATAACTAAGTTAATTAAGATTATTACTCAAGAAATGATCGTTATGTTTGTAGCAATTTTAACACCATTGTCAGGGATCAAAATGCCAAGTAATAGTAGTATTTTTAAGTATATAGCATTCATCACTGTTAAATGGTCCACAATGCTTTGTTTTTTCTAGCACTAGCTCCAACATGTGCATGAAGCCAGTATATATCATTTGCTCCTGTACCAATATCTATCGTTGTTTGATGGTCGCATGGATGGTAACTTTTATCACCACATATAAAAGTTATCATTATTATCTGTAGCCCGAACCTTATAAAGTCTTTTAACAGTTCTATAAACTTTACCGTGATAGCCTAGTAATCAATTGAGTTTTAGGATAAAAGAATATAATATTTTGCTTAAAGTTTATATATATTCTTTATATGCTAACATGTTTAGATTTCAAGATTTTACCTTCAGTAACTGTTGGTACAAGAGTCGTAGCAAAAAAAAATGATAGTGAGCGTGAAAAAAATAAAAGATCTCATTATGCGTGAAATATCTTGATTAGGATCAGAATGATTTCTACAATTTTGTAATTTAATATTAGTTACTAAAAACAATAGGAATTAAATCATAATTTAAATAAAATAAGTCATAATTTAGATACCTGTATGTTTTAAATCTGTCAAGTTTTTAAGAAAGTTTAAAATTGTAGTTTATGTTTAATCGTTTATTAATATTACAATCTTTAAATTGATAAACATATTTTTTTATATGTAAATATTTTTAACTATACTTCTTTTTTTTTTGTTTTATTTATTCATATTGCAAACAAATAAATATAAAATAAGTTATACTTTATCGCGTGAAATTAAAAAATTCAAACTCATATTAATATAAGGAATGGCGTAAAACATACAAAAAGAATATGATAAAAATCGATTCCAACTTTTTTAGGCTAGTATATAGAGGAACACGTGAATCAATTAAATATACCTTGAATAGGATGCGATCTAAAACGGTATCGAGACTTTTTTGCCAAAATCTATTTCGCCGCAGTCATTTCGCCAAAGGGATGTTCCAGAAAGTCTTTCATATTGTTCTTTAGCTATGTATAGTAGGATACTTGATAAAATTTGAAATTAGAACGCAATAAAATCATAAATCACATTGATTTAATAAAGGCAGATTTTACCAATATTGTTTTTCAGGCCAAATTTTAATTTAATATTATCACCAATATTTAAAATCGTTATTTTGTATAGGATTATCTAATTCTATTTTACAATTATAAATTGCCATATGTTTAGAAATTTCATTTGCCTATTACTAATCTGATATTCTCTTTCAAGATTTGGACTAATAGCTGCCAAATGTGCTATATCCATCTCTTGGTTTAATAGCTAAATTATCTTTTTTTTAAAATAAATAAATAATATGTTACGCGAACTTCCATTTACTAGAGGTTAGAACCGGTTACAAAAAAACCGATTTAACCCGTTTTTCTATTTAGTTTTTTAAAGTATTTTTCAAATTAAAATAAAAGAAAGATTTATTAAAAAAAAAAAATTTATTAATGTACAAAATTATAATATATTTACAATTTTTTTTATAACTTTCATATATATAATAAATTAATTAACCGTATCTGTAAAATAATTTTTTTCTAAAATTTTTTCCTTTCTTATTTCTAGTTTTAATATAATTATTTCTTTTTGAATTTTTATGATTTTTATGATAACTGTTTTTTAATTGTAACCCAACTTTTATATTTGTTTGACTACAACAACAAGTAGGCTGATTTTCAAGTCTTTGAATATGAAATTGAACTAATTGTTGTACATTTTCAATATCGTTATTCGTACAATTTTCACAGACCCAACAAATACTCTCATAGATCCGATTTATACGACCTATCAAATCACTAAAATATCTATCAAACAGAGGTTCGGAAAATATTGGTAGCGAATCAAACGAAAAAGGAAAACGGTTAAGTTTTTCTTCATTCAATTTGCGTAGTTCAGCATATTCCATTATAGAATCAAACATACGTTTTTTAACATTTAACCAAGATTGTAAATTTTCTTTTGATAAATTATTGTATTGAGAATATGCAAGATCTATTTGTTCTATCCAATAATAATTTCCGATTCCATAATCGGTGTATGGCATAATGTTAATAAATTCCGACGGATATTTCATTTTAAGTGTTAATTCATGTCGACTATATAAAAGATAAATCATGTTTGATTAGAAAAATAATATTAAATATAATTACTTTTTTTAAAGAATAAGAACTTACTAAATGGTTTTTTTTTTATAACATTCTTCACAACATCTAACTTCAAATTCCCAATAAATTTTACATTTCGTAATTCGCTTACAAATTTGACAACCTCGTTCTGTCATTAATAATTCAACATATTTATTTTCAGTCATCCCTTCTGGTGGAGGCATAACTTCTTTTGGCATAAAATTTAAACGGGATTCTTTCCATATTTGTTGAGTAGAAAAAGAATTTGGAGCACATAAATATTCCCGAAATTTACGACATACTTGAGAAAGTGTAAATAAATCAGTTGGTGACAATAAAATGCAAAATTCAATAAAAAGTTCTGGTGGAAGTTCTACGAGCAGCATTTTTAGTGTATATAGTACACTGTATGCACTGTATGTAAGTGTATTTCGTTTTTTTTTTTGAAAAAAAAAAAACGAGCTACGACTTGGTCGTTTATTTATACTATGATTGTGATCTGCATAATACATTATTATGTACATTTTTATACGCCAAATAAAAGCGTACCATTGTTTTTTGTTTACGAGTTAGGTTAATAAGGTAGTAAGGCTAATAACGTTAATCAATATCGTATTTTTTTTTTATTATTCACAAATTTGAATGACAATAACTCATAATAACTCGCATTTTATTTATTGATAAATATTGAGATTGATAAACCAGAGCTTTTGTTGTAGATCTTTTATTTTTTGAATGATGATCATTCGAGTATCATTCGTAAGTTTAACTTTATTATGATATTGTATCATAATTTGAATGATTCATGATTACAAATTAACTTTACAGAGCAAACGCAGAAAACATTTTAAAAAATTCTTCGATCACGTGTCAGTGCATAACGCCGGCCGAGTTCCTGAGCACCGTTGGGACATGTGACAAATTATAAAGGATTGACCAGCAGTGACCACGTGTCATAAAATTTGACTTTATTAACTTCCCTAATTTATTATTTTCTTAATTCCTAAACTAGGAATTTTCCCTTTCACAAAATCCACTATAATTTCTTGGACTCCCTTTTTAGGGGAACAAAACTTTCGCATTTGAAAATACCACGATACGTCTCAGTCTTCTTCAGCTTATTTATAGTTATATTCACTTTCTGAAATTTCTTCCGTTATATGATTCGCAAGGTTGGTAAACGATCATCATCATCATCATCTGAAGTCTCATAATCTTTTAATTAATCTTTTTTTTGACAATGATGCTTTTTCAACCGGTAGACTACAAAGTCGTCTTTATATCACATTCCGTCTAGGAAAGTATGATGTAATCTATGTTTGCAGCGCTTAACTCCGCCTTCGTAACTATAAGCTTGATTCCTTAATTAATGCACATTATTCAGAATATTTATTATTTATTATATTTATTAGTATTGTGTCCATTAACTGTTTTCCTTTAATATATGAACAATATAAATTAACTAACTATTTATGTAATAGAATGATTTTCAATTTGTGCAGAAAAAAATTCGGTATTAAATTATATTATTTTTAAATATTTTTTAATATTTTACTAAAAACATGACCTTTTCTTATTAATATATTATGACTTCTTTTTTTATACTTTACAGAAAATTTACGTAGAAGTATGAAATTATTAATGTTATACTTGAAGCGTATATCATAATCGTTTTATAAGGTTAATAATACTTTTAAGCCCAAACTTCATTAAATAAGTTTTCAAAATTTATTTTATAAAAAATGAATTTCAACCTTCTTAATTATTTATAATGTAAACCACAATATACATAGCATTGCTAAATGATAATAAATGCTTGAATTGTTCGCAAGAATAAAAAAAATTTATCATATTCATCACCCGCGCAAAAATAGTCATTTACTCATTGGTTACTAGTTTCTCTCATACATTTACGAAGAAAATATAATAACAGATAAGAGTAAAGTAAAATTACGTCTAACGATACATAAATAATATTATTACATTAATAAAATGCTATTATTTAGCTCGTCATTATTCACCGCGAGGAATCGTAAATCACTCTTTTTTTTTTAAAAAAAAAATATTAATTTGAATTATCGCAAAGGAAGATTATTCAACATTGTAATTTCCCCATTTTGCACAAGAGTCTCGTGGACCAAATTCGCAGGTATCACCTTAAGGACTACATTTAAAAACACATTGTTTAATGACATTCTGCCAATCAACGTACTGATTCAAATGTCCTATTAGATTTTTCTTGACAAAAGTATAATATTTTATCTATTAATCTTTATAACTTAAAAAGAAAATTCGTGCAATATATATATTTTTTTTGTCCACACTTAACCACATGTGATGCAAGTTCTATAGTTAGAGGTATATGTAACTATGTATACTACGCACTTATAATAATAAAATTAATTAACAAAAGTATAACATTGAAAAACAGTCAATATATATATATATTGGCTATAATAGTAAATTAAATTTTTGTCTTTAAACTGATGAGCGTGTAAAAAAATTGAATTGGAATCATTTACGCACAAATTCCTTTAATAAACTTCAATTTAAAAAGAAAAATAACTATAAAAATGCGTTAAGGTCTATTTTTTTTTCGTGCAAGAAATTAAAAAAAAATGTATGAAACTAACAACTTTATTATTAAATTAGTTAACTTACCATATTTAATATATATTTATAGGCAGATTTATTTTTATATTTCCTTTTATATGTAATTATTATTAAATACTTTTTAGTTTTAACAAAATTATTCTTATAAGAATTCCCACAAATTTATGACCTTTCGTTATTAATAATTTAATACGTCCGTTCCTTCCGGTGGTGTATTTTTATAATTTCTAAACGAGATTTCTTCCATATTTATTTGTTAAAAAAGAATATGAGACTCATAATTACCCACGGAATTTACGATATATTTGAAATAGTTTGAATAATTAGCTGGTGATAAATCAATAAGGAAGTTCACTTTCGGCACTTTAACAAAACTTCGGGGATGATCTAAATATTGTAAAATAGTTATCATGTTTTCTGCGAATGCGCACCAGAATCTATTTCAGGTTAGATACGAGGTGATTGAGGATTATTATCTTGTTCCATCACATCTTGCCGAAACTGCATAATAATGTTACTAATTTGTTTATTACTATAAATTTTAATTTTATTCGTCATAAAAAAAAATACTACACTAAATTGAAAATACAGTCGCCACTAGATATAACAAACTCTTCGTTCCGGAAAGTTTAGTACGGATCTGGATAATTTAGGCCAAAATGTGTAGCGCTGGCCAGAACTATAATTTCGTTTAGTTAATTCTGACTAGCACTATAAATTTAATATATAGTCACATGACTGTTTGTTATAAAAGTTTATACTGTATATCTGGGCTTGTTAAGATACAGTATGTAGCATTTCAACAGTACATTATTATTATTATAATTGCGTTTCAAATATTATTAAAAGTAAAAGGTAAATGATACAAAGATCATTGATACAAAAATTATTTTATAATATAAAGAGGAAAACTTGCTTCGCTATCTTCCAAAAATACTAGACAAACGATCGCCAAAATTGATAAGTTACGCCACTTCATTATGTACAACATACACTAAACAATTTCGTGTTTGCTTTTGTTGCTTTTGTGTCCTAAGAATGCGATTCTGTACCTTACTTAAAAGATAATAAATGAAAAATCTTGATTCTGGTAAGATTAGGCTAATTTTGACCATCTATCATATAAAATATTTATTAACTGGTAATCATAAAAGAATTTTATTTGGAAAGAATCTACGTAAATATTTTAATTTAGCCTCTCATTATTTGGTCGACTCCTTATAAGCCATCTTTTCTTTTTTTTTTTAAAAAAAAAAAATCATAACTAAAAAAAACCAAAAATTCATAACTAAAAAAAAAAACCCAAAAATGTCTACGAAATTTTTTTCGAAATTAAGCCAAAATTATATTGAATTATTAAAAGATGATAAATATAATGATATTACAATTGAAGTTGGAGAAGGTCCTAATTCGAAAACATTTCGTGCACATATGAATATTCTGTGTTACCGTTCTCCTTATTTACAACAAAAATTGTTATCCTATGAAAAGAACAGGGGTAATGATTTAGTTCATATTAAATTACCAAACATACTTCCAGAAATCTTTCACGTTATTTTAGAGTAAGTTAAATTTATAAATACGTTAAATACGTTATAATTTTCATAATTCTTTTATTAAAATTGGTTTTCATTATCTCTAAATATAGATATATTTATGGCGGCGTCCTTTCTTTGAACGAACAAGACACCTCAGACAAACTTAAAATCTTGGTGGCCGCAGATGTACTTTGTCTTCAAGAATTAGTTGATTGTTTACAAAAATATTTAATCGAAAATAAATCAGAGTGGATAGAACGAAATTTTGGACATGCTTATCAAGCAAGTTCTCAATCTAATAATTTATTAAAACTTCAAAAATTTTGTACAAATTTAATGGCTAATTCACCTGAAAAGGTTTTTAAATCATTTGATTTCACTTTACTTACTGAAAAAACTTTAGTTCAACTTATTAAAAGAGACGGTTTACAAATGAAGGAAATTGAAATTTGGGAATATGTGTTAAATTGGGGACTTGCAAAAAATCCAACTCTTATTCCAGATCCTGAAACTTGGACAGATAATGATTTCAAAATAATGAAAAATATTTTACAAAATTGTTTACCTTCAATTAGATTTTTCAGTATGTCGTCTAAAGAATTTTTTAGAAAAGTAAGACCATATAAAAATCTTTTCAATCATCAAATTTTTGAAGATTTAATACAATCTTATATGGATCCTGATAGTAAACCAAATGAAAATATTTCACCTCCTAGAAGAAATATCAAAATTGATGGAATTATGGATTCAAAAATTATTAATTTAAATGTCGTTTCAACTATTTTAAGATTGATTGATAAAGTGGATATTAATGTTAACTTTACTCATTTTAGAGAATTATATTTACCATATAAATTTCAATTATTATTAAGAGGAAGTCGAGATGGGTTTAACCCAAAAAAATTTCATGAATTGTGTGATAATAAACCAAGTACTGTTACTTTTATTAAAATAAAGGGAACAGAAGAAATTATTGGTGGTTATAATCCAACAATTTGGTCATCTTGTGGTGGTTATGGTAAAACTAAAGGTAGTTTTATATTTTCTTTTAAAATTAAGAATAATTTTATTGAATATATAAATATTAGTAATGTAGAGAGTCCAAGTTATGCATTAGATTATAGCCCTAAATGTGGTCCAAAGTTTGGTTCTGATATTTTTATACATGCTTCTGATGAATTAAAGAATTATGATAATATTTATTATAGAAAATGTTTTTATGAAAATAGCATAAGAGATACTGAAGATAAATTTTCAATAAGTGATTATGAAGTATTTCAAATTAACAAGGTTACATTATCTCCTGATTAATTAGTTTATTCGGTATTAATGTATAAATTATATTTTGTATTAAATTACTTTAAAGAAATAAAAAATATGCGGCATATAATTATTTGTAAAAAAAAATTCAAAAGTTTTATATAAATAATGTCATTGTTCTTCTACACTGCATACGCTATAAATTTATAACATATCGTTTACATGAACTATTTGGAATTTTTATTAATGAATCGAAGCAATAATAAAGTCAGCAAGAGAAATTTTTTTAATCAATAACTTTGCCACAACAATTATTTTATGTATTGGATAAGAATAAATTGTCATTCTCAACAAAATTTAAAAATCTTTAATATATTTACATACACAAAAATGGTCACTCTGTCCATTCACGTGATCATCAGTCAATAGAATCGGGCAAATTTTTACAAAGTAGAACTATTACGTCTTAAAAAAAAAGGGATAACGAGTGTCGGGACATCTTGGGATTATTATTTGTAACGTCGGGTATTGTATTATAACTGGATTCTGATATTAACATAGCTTAATATTATTTATTACGTATATTACTATATTTTATGTAAAATCGGAGATTTATATATAATTACTCATAAATCATAATTACTCATACGAAAAAAAATTATGGATCAAGTTAAAAATTGGCGTAGCTGATTATTTTATTGTTTCACGAATTGTTTTACTAATATGACCAAACTTGAACTCATGAGTCATAACATGTAATATGTAATAAACATAACATAAAAATAATATAAATAAGCCTCCAAAACCTTTTTTGTTTGTTAGGTTTATTTTTCTTTCAGTCTTTAAGTCCTCACTTTTCTTCAGTCATTTACGTCCTTTACGCGCGTATTTTTCTTTCAGTCTTTAAGTTCTCGGTCCTTAACGTGTATTTTTCTTTCAGTCTTTAAGCCCTTAGTCCTTTACGCGCGTGGTTTTCTTTCAGTCTTTAAGTCCTTGGTCCTTTACGCGCGTATTTACATCATTTCTAACAGAAATTAGATAGATGCTAAATTTATTTTGTCTTTTTCTACACATGTCGGTCTTCTCTTTTTTTCTCTCTTTTTCAAACTTTTCTTTTCTTTCGGACTTTGTTTTTTTTTTATAGACTTCTCTGGACTATTTCTTTTTCGGACTTCTCTCATTTTTTTTTTAGACTTCTCTTTCCTTTTCGGACTTCTCTCATTTTTTTTTTAGACTTCTCTTTTTTTCGAAATTCTCTCTTTTTTTTGAACTACTTTTTTTTTCTTTCTCGTTGCCTGGATATTATACGTTTGATGAAGGGTTTACGTAAACGATTGCATAATCAGAAGGTTTGTTTATTCCGAATCAGTTCTTTTAATAAATACTCTTCAGTTACCATTAACTAATCGTCTGCTCTTTTTTTTTTGTCTTTTCTTTTTCTCAGACTTTCTCTTTTTCAGTCTATTCTTTGGTAATGATACATATTCATTTTTTTTTGAAAAATATCAATAATGTTTACTTTCAAGGTTTAAAATGAAAAAAATGTTTCATTCTAAAAGATTAAATGGGTTAAACTTTAAAGTGATGCATATATACCGATAATGTTAAATCTTTTTTTTCGATCTTTTTTTTTAGATTTCTCTTTATTTCTAGGACTTTTCTTTTTTCGGACTTCTCTTTTTGGACTTCTACATTTTTTAGGTTTCCTCTTTTTTCCAGCCTTCTTTTTTAGGTCTACCTTTCTTCGGTCTTCTCCTTCTTACAGAGAAAATTTCACGTGATCCTCTTTGCGACTTTTTTTCATATCCACGCATTTTTGACACACCTCATTTGACTATAAATTGACGCATCTATACCTGGGAAGTTCCAAAAATCCGCGCATATGTCTTTTTGCATGACTTGTTTTTTGACAATTCCATGGTACCAATATTGCTATTTTCCTGTCGTTCCATAGGAAGAAAGTTACATCACCGGTATAATAAAAAAGGGCAAACATAAGGTACTATCTATCATTAAATGCTGTGAAGGTTGTTGAGAGACAATTCCAAGTGCATCTAATCGATTACTGCACCCCGGTGCTTTAGTTGATTAGTGTATGAATTTAGATGACTGGTTTCAGTCCCTGTTGAGGTCTACTGTCCTGTGTAAGGAGGGATGGTTATGTACTTTCCTCAACATCAATTTTTTTTGACATCTATTTCATGCAAATTGATTTGTTCTCATTGAGAACTTTTTGGATTCAGAGAACTGGAAGCACTTCGTGGCCACAGTTCTACTGTGCACGGTTCTACTGTGAACGTCCTTCTCTGTTTCCAGAATTTTCAGATGACATAGCAAATCTCTGTGCGCAAGGTATTAGTTATACAGTGTATACATGATAACTAGGTCATTATGTGAAAAATGCTAATGAGCGTATTGCTTAGAAATAGGCATACGGCATTTTGTATTTTTTCTGAAAGACGCCCACAATATATTTCAGATTAAATATAAATGTTCTGATATCATGTTTTCATCAACCATTCATGTTGAGATTTTATTGTTAAATAGTACTCACAATTTGTTTCTGTAAAGTGTAGATTAAATTGCATAATATTTCTGAAGCTTTCTGAGGGTAAAATATTTAAAGAAAAATCTTGATATTTTTTTAAGAGTTATTTGTCATAAGAAGTTAAGTTATTTATTTTATTTTATTAAAAATGATTATTCCAATTTATTGAATTAACATGTTTTTATATTATCCTATTATGAAATATCTATAGATAAATTTCCTAATCTGTTTAGTAATAACCAGATATAATATTATGCAAAAAGGTGTTTTATGATAAAAAATAGCCAATTATGAATATATTTGAACGTAATTTACTTAATATTGTAAAATATTACAGTGAAAAAAAATTGAGATTTATCGCATAATAATTATTACTAAATCTATTTCATGATGTTCCTTAATTAATGGGTTCAATTAAGTAATATATTCTAAAAAGCTGAAATCTGATAATTGCCTTATAAGTAACGGTAATTTACATTTCCAAAAAAAATCGTAAATGGTACTTTTTACATGACGTTTATTAATTTTATTAATTTTAAATAGGTTACTATATAGCTAATATAGTTATTGATTACTAATAATACTAGTTTAATTATACAATGATTTCCGCCTAGTCAGAAATAATCATCATAAAAGATTTCCACCAATCCAAACATGTACTTTCTTGTAGGTCAGAAAGTTATTAACTTAATTACTACTTTTCCATATAACATATACCAGAGTATTATTGTTCAGTATGATCTACATTTTTTGCCATAAATGGCCCATGTTCTCTTCTCTTCTCTTTAGGCCTTCTCTTATCTTGAATATGGTTGTATTTTTTTTTCGATAAGTAACTCATCAGATGAAACTAATAAACCATGAATATCTTCATCCGATAGGTCTTTTCTTTCTTTAGGTCGTCTCTTTTCTTTAGGTCTTTTCTTCGGTTCCCATTTCTTTACTACATCTTCTTTTAGGTATGTAGATTGGAAGTATGGGTTGGGTGGTATGTGTATTTTTGTGTATTCCCTTTCGGTCTCCCCTTCCCTTTTCCCTTCCCCTTTTCTTTCCCTTTCCCCTTTCCCGTTCTCCTCTTTCATTCGCTTTCCCTCTTTCCCTTTTCCAATTTCCCCTTTCCCTTTCTCATTCCCTTTTCCTTATTCTCTCACTTTTTCCCTTTTCCTTTTAAGCCCTTCTCTTCGGCTCTCTCATTTCACCCTTTCCCTTTCCCTTTCTCTCTCTCCGCTTCCGATCAATGTTGCTGCACCTCAACGTTGGTGATCAAGTGACAACAAGTTTTTTTAAAAGATTTTGACTAAGTCAGCTACAAATAGTAACGATTTGTTCACTTTTATTAAATATATATATGTAACTATAAATTAAAATAAAATTTAATTTTCGCAAACATATATATTAATAACATGATCCATGAAGATTATTTGCATGGTGCATACTTAGCTGATAGTTTCATATATTTACATCCCGGTAATATAGTATCAAGATCTAATTTTACAGTTCTTCGTTGAAAAGAAAGGAAACGGTATTTTAGTACTAATGCGGTAGTTCGATTTGATTTACAATCACAAATTCAAATTTAATAATATTATTGGCATCCTTTTACTATAAAAAAATGAAAAAAGTTAATAATATTCATAATATTTATATGTATGTATATAGCAGATAACAAGAATATTTCAAGTTTCGGAAAATCCAACTCGTTTATTATTACGCATCTTTTTTTTCGTAGTACAATTAATAATAACGTAACACGGAAAAAATTTATTTCCGCATGCTATACTAAATATAGGACGCAGCTGTGTACTGAAGATCACTTTTAAATATTTTATAAAATGATCATTTGATCATCAAACGTAGTTATTGTTTAATTAAAATGCAAAAAATTTTTTTATCAAATATAAACTTTCCTCCTGAAATCTTTATTGAAGTTTGCTTATTTTTATCACCAGCTGAGTTATTAATATTATCTCAAGTATGTCGTTTATTTCGTGGATATTTATGTGCTCCAAATTCTTCAACTACTCAACAAATATGGAAGAAATCTCGTTTACAATTTATTCCAAAGGAAGATATGCCTCCACCGAAAGGAATGAGTGAAGAAAAATATGTTCAATTATTAATGACAGAAAGAGGTTGTCAAGTTTGTAAACGTAGTAAGGAATGTAAAATATATTGGGAATTTGCAATTAGATGTTGTCATAAATGTTATTCAATTAAAACCGTTACGTAAGTTTTGAGTATTTTCATATTTACATTTTTAATTTATAACTAACCAAATTTTTTTTTTTTTTTTTTAAAAAAAAATAATATTTTAGTCGATTTGATTTGATTAGTATTAATTGTCCAACAGAATTCATTAAGATTTTACCATACACCCACTTCGGATTTATTGTATGTAGCAAATATTATTGGATAGAACAAGTAGATTTTGCATATTATCAATATTATAATTTATCAAAATCAAAGAAAAAAATTTGGTTGAAAAATAGAAAGCGTATGTTTGATTCTATAATGAATTATGTTAAACAACGTGAATTACGTGATTACAGAGAAAAATCTTTTTTTAGAAATTGGTTTTTTTTCCCTCATAATTGTGATATGCCAATTATATCAGAAAGTGTATCGTCACCTCTACCCTCCCCACCTTTGTTCAGATTTTTTGCTAAAGATATACCTAAATTAATTCAATATCATATTCAGAGACTTGAATTTGAATCTTCTGAATCTACTTTAAGAATTAGGCCAAATAATTATGAAAATTCTAATGAACAAAAAGGAGATAAAAAGGTAAATATTATCAAAACTAGAAAGGGGGGCAAAAAAGAATTTAATAATTTTATTATGAAGGGGAAAAATTTTAAAAATAAATTTGCTTTTAAATATGGTTAAATAATTAATTATAATAACAAAATTTATGAGGTGAATGTTAATATTTTTAATAAAATTTACAATCCTTCTTTATTTTTTAACAATAATAAGAATTTTTTTCTTTAAGTGTGAAATGGAAAAAATTGAGTATAACTTCGATATGTGCTGCTTTATTTAAAATATAGAACATGTCAAGAAATCCAACATCCTTATGACCTCCTGATCATGAATTCATGATTTATTACAATAATCAAACTTTGGATTCACCATACAGTTAAAAAAAAATGCAAATTTGTAGTTAATAGACGGATGTTATAATACTTTTAAACATAATTTCAAATAAAAGGTTCCCTCACTCGTCAAACACAATTTATTGATTTTATCACCAGAATTTATTCATATTATCTCAATTTCCGCCAATAGTAAATTTCGTGGATATTTATTTATGTGGTCGAATTTTTTAACCAGGTAAGTGCGAAATTTTTAAATATTTGATCCAGAGCATTTGTTATTTAAAAATTTTCTTTAACGGTAATTTGATTACTTTTTCTAGCGATCACCAAATAATATGAAGTGAATTTCATTTACTATGATGCTAAAAGCGGATATGCTTCATGAACCTATTTTGTAAGCGTGTTAAAAGATGTAAATTTTATTAGGGGTTTCGTTGTGAAGAACGCTTACGGGATAAAATCAACAAATAATTCCAGACATTGTAAAGAAAAATAAGCAAGGAAAGATTTTCTTTAAAGCTATAAAATTTTACAATTGCCGTCGCACGAAAGTTCATATATACTTTTTTCGCCGCGATAGACACCGTATTAGATTTCACTCCTAATATGCAAACAGAAAAAAATATCCAGAAATGTTTAATGAAAGGCGATGGGTTTTCTATCAAGTGAAAAATGGTACACCTTTGGCGGTAAATATTAGAAAGAAGTGAGTAAATTTAATAAATTTATTTGAGTACCGAAATTGGAAATTGTTAATTTCCAATTTGTCAGAATGTTAAATAAACAAAGCGATGATAATATATAAAGCGATATTATTGAAAACAGAAGTATTTACTTTTCAAGATAGTGTAATTGTCAAATATTGTATATTGGTCTTGATTAAATTGGAAGAAGGTAGTGGCTTTATGAAATCGTCAGACGTAGCTCAAATCAATCATTGGCTAGTGTCACAGTATCTATTCGTTTGAAATTGAAAGACCATTGACAATTCACAAAAGTGTTTTCTATTTTTCTGATTGGAAAATTGGCGTAATTTTTTTATTTTTTTAAAAAGAAAATTCCGTCAGTTCGAGGGTATGTGTCAGATGGCGCAGAGCCGCAGACCCTATAAAAAATTTATTCCGTTATTTCCGCAAATGTATCATATTCACAGAAATCATGGATAAAATTTTTTGCAGGGAGATTTACGGTGACGTCAGTAAAAATTGAAAATTTTATTTTGGGAAAGAATCTACATCATTATTAATTTATCCATTTTTGAAACAATTATAACGCTAAAAAACGCCAATTTACTCTCAATGTTTGGGTTCACCTTGTAAATCGTATTTTTTCTTTATAATATTAGAAAAAAGGGTCAATAAAAAAAACAATGGATACACAATTTTTTTCGAAATTAAGTCAAAATTATATTGAATTATTAGAAGACGACGAATATTACGATGTTACAATTGAAGTTGGTGAAGATCCTAACGTAAAAATATTTCGTGCGCATATGAATATTTTATGTTACCGCTCTCCATATCTACGACGAACTTTGGTTTCCAATAAAAAGAACAAGGATAATGTTTTAGTTCATACTACTTTACCAAATATAATTCCGGAAACCTTTCAAGTTATTTTAAAGTAAGTTAAATTCACTATATTGTAATTTTTTTTTAATATTTAAAATTTTAATAATTTAATTTCAATATTTTCTAATATAGATATATTTATGGTGGTGTTCTTTCATTGAATGATCAAGACAATTCAGATATTCTTAAAATCTTGATAGCTGCAGATGAGCTTTGTCTTCAAGAATTAGTTGATTATTTACAAAAATATTTAATCAAAAATAAATCAGAATGGATAGAACAACATTTTGAACTAAATCATCAAACAAGTTTTCAATCTAGTAATTTATTAGAGCTTCAACAATTTTGTACAGATTTAATGGCTAATTCTCCTGAAAAGATATTTAAATCATTTGATTTTACTTCACTTTCTGAAAATTCTTTAGTTCAACTTATTAAAAGAGACGATTTACAAATGAAAGAAATAGAAGTTTGGGAACATGTATTAAAATGGGGACATGCAAAAAATCCAACTATTAATCCAGATCCTGTAACTTGGGCAGATAATGATTTCAAAACAATGGAAAATACTTTACAGCATTGTTTGCATTCAATTAGATTTTTTAGTTTATCATCTAAGGAATTTTTGGAAAAAGTTAGACCATACAAAAAGCTTTTAAAACACCAACTTTATGAGGATTTAGTAAAGTCTTACATGGATCCTGATAGTGGCCCGAATGAGAATATTTTACCTCCTAGAAATATCAAACTTAATGGAATTATTGATTCAAAAATTGTTAACTTGAATATTGTATCAACTATTTCAAGATGGATTGATAAAGTAGATGTTAATAATAAATTTGCTCATTTTAAAGAATTATATTTACCATATAAATTTCAGTTGTTATTAAGAGGAAGTCAAGATGGTTTTACACCAAAAATATTTCATGAATTATGTGATAATAAACCAAATACTCTTACTTTTATTAAAATTAAGGGAACAGAAGAAATTATTGGTGGGTATAATCCAACAATATGGTTATCTTCTGGTGGTTATGGTAAAACTAAAGGTAGTTTTGTATTTTCTTTTAAAAGTAAGAATAATATTAAAGATGCAATTATTAGTAATGTAGAGGATATAGATCATGCATTAAACTATGGCCCTACATCTGGTCCAACGTTTGGCTCTGACGTCGTTGTATATAGTACTGGTATTAGTGGAACAAATGATTATAATTATAATTACTCTAGAAAGCTTTATTACGAAAAAATGGTAAGAGATACTAAAGATAAATTTTCAATAGATAATTATGAAGTGTTTCAGATTATAAGATTATAAGGCAATAATTCAACATTGAATATTAGATGCAGGGTTTTATTTTGAAGGTTAATAAGATTATTGAAGCTTAATAAAATTTATACACATAATATACGTATCTGCTAAAAAAATTTATCTAAATGTAATTTTTCACTTTTAAAAATATAATTACTTCTTGCTCTGATACTAGTATTTCGCATATACTGACTTTTGCAACATACTTGATCATCACAATTATCGTAATTTCAACTTGGGTTGGCTTATTTTCACGTAATAAAGTATAATGACATTTTCAACGAAGACAAAAATTTAGATTTATTGTAAAGTCCGTAAGCACATCAGAATGATAAAAATTGGTAAATTGATCTTACTTATTTATTTAGCGATAATAGCCAATCTACATGTATTAAATATTCTGACTGACTAATTTTTTTTCACACATTATCATGCATTAAAATTAAAAAAAAAAAAACAATAACGTCCCGATATAATGATATTATTCAAAATACTTTAGTTTGATAAATTCACATTTTTACACCTTTAGTTTAAACTTTTCATATTTTATGATTCATTTTGATTAAGTAGCGGTATAATATAATTTGTTTGCTTCATTTCTTTTAAATATTCTTCGATAATAATTTCCTATCTATGGATAAGTATAAAATAAAAATAAAATTATAAATGTAATTTATATCTTTAAAATTACTGATGTTGTTGTCGCAGTGTCGCTTTCACATTTTCATTCAGATTCTATTAGTAAGACTTGGTGAAAAACATATTACATATATATACTGTATAAGAATACAGGATTAACTTTTAAAATAAGTAATACTAGGCAGCAAAAATAAAATGAAATGACAATGTAATTATCAAAAATGCCAAAAGTAATATTTGAATTCGGACGAGAAAAATTTATGTTAGCACCTTTTACCTGGTACCGATAAAGTATTAAATTAGAAAGTTCTGTTACAGGAAAAAAACATATTATATTTATGTATAAATTAAAAAAATTTATGTGCGTCATATTTACGCTTTCTTCCATAATAGTTTTATTTATTAAGAGTTACATCTGGAAAAATCTTTTTTGTAGAAAAATAGCAAATCTCCTAAAAACAAACGGTCTTTTATTAAAAGTTGAAGCAGACAAAGGAAATTATTTAACTTACTTATGTTCCTAATAATGGAGTTCTATAAATGTTAAATTTCCGTAACTGATAATGAAATAAATCTTAAATTCCTGCCACCAATAATTCTTCCACAATTGCTGATTTAAATTTGATAAATGGAAATTGTAGCAAGTACCACTAGTTGATCACCTTAATAATTAGCGTATTCTAATAGAATATTGACGAAGTACTTTTTCTTTTTTATGTTGTGAAACATATTCATTTATTCGGATTAAACGTAAAGGAGTAATGTTCAAAATTTAAAATCATTACTTTGAATAGTAGATATTACTTTGATCAAGGAAAAGTATTTGTTTGCTGGAATTGAAATTTTCAAAATTTTAAGAGCTTAAATTCTCTATACATTAGGATGCTATAAGTATACAAAGGTTTTAGTGTTGTAACAGGTTGTAAAAGGTTGTTACATATTTACCGTAAACTTGTAACTTTGTGTCGTCGTAATAGCCGTAATAGGTGGTAACGGTCAAAATTGAGTGTAATATCCAAAATGAGTGTAATACTAATCGTACATTATATAAGTTCTAACTCTAAAAGTGAGGTTGATTTATACAATTTTTCGAAAAATTAATATTTAATATTGAATTCACTGTTCACATTTATATCTAAAAAACTAATGGTAACTGGCGTAGCTTCAAGTATTACAACTTTAATACAGCATCTTCGTAATTTTGAGCCATAATCCGAAACTAGGGTTGCAACCCGGGTTGTAATCTGAAATGCCGTCAATATTTCGAACTCTATTAATATTCTTTAATTATTGAAGATGCTACAATAGACATAAATAAGGAAAAAGAATTAGTGGTCTTGATAATTTTTTACTTTCATGAGATGGCTATTTTAAAGAGAAATTTTACATATTTATTTATTGTAGAATAATTGTTAAAATTTATACATTTAATATCGTAAAAAATATGGTATAATAAATAAATAAATAAATAAATTATAATCAAAATAAAATGAATAAAAAAATAAAAACAATTAACTATTTATGTAATTAATTTTTAAGTTGAAATGTTAACAATCCGGATGTAAATTGTCATTAGTTTTAGTGAGTTTTCCTATTTTTTAAAAAAATAAATTAAAATCGATGTAACATACAACATATATTTAAATGTACGCTTCAGTTATTACTTAGTACTTACTATCATTATCTTGTGTTTCAATTTCTATTTCTGCAATTTTACGCTTTCTTGAAGAATTAATTGAATTTGACAGTTTACTTGAATAGTTCACATTTGAATGCTGAGTATTCAATGAGTTTTGAACTGTAGAATTTATCTTTGGTAAAGGTGACCTAAAATCATATGTATTATTTAATTAATAACTATATTAGATATACTAGACTTAATTTCTAACTTTTTCTATTATAATTCAAAAATTAATACCATTGAACATCATTAATATCGAATTCAATTTCCTTTGAATTATACTCTAAGAAATATAAGAAATGTATTCAATCATAATAAGTTCAATTAAATTCTTAAAATATAATTTAACACGTTACCTTGCTTTGTTGGAAGCAGTTCATTTAATGGTCTGCTTGTATAAATCGCATTTG
Organism: Rhizophagus sp. LPA8_4_AMF; assembly: GCA_021464525.1. Taxonomy (NCBI): domain Eukaryota; kingdom Fungi; phylum Glomeromycota; class Glomeromycetes; order Glomerales; family Glomeraceae; genus Rhizophagus; species Rhizophagus sp. LPA8_4_AMF. The sequence continues at coordinate 4,238 of JADRCO010000390.1, read as the reverse complement.
TATGTTGAGTATTCAATGAGTTTTGAATGGTAGAATTTATTTCTGATGAGGATAACCTAAATCATAAATGCTTTTTTAATTAATAAATTACATTTAAACTTTTTTTTTATTTTTTGTAAATCATATTAAATTAATACCCTTTATCATCGTTGACGTCAAACTCAAGACTTTTTGTAACATACTCTAAAATATAGAAAAATTTAGCAATAAAAATTATTAATGTTCCAAAAATAATAATAATATCAAAAATATTATAAATTAATACTTTGTTTCGTACTAAATGGAGTTGTTGAAGATGAACTAATAGATGATAATTCTGAAATTGAAGGATTTAATAGTCTACTAGTAAAAATAGCTCCAGAATGAGAGTTTACAGCAGATCCGGGACCAAGTTTCCTTTCTTTTGTTAATCTTAATCGTTTTGTTTCGGCTTGATTAAATTGATCAATATCTTTCATCGTATCTGCCCATGAACTAATAGTTTTTCGAATTTCTTTTATATGTGGTCTTTTTGAAGGATCAGAATTCCAACATTCTCTAATTAAATTAGCAAAACATTCAGGAGTATCATTTGTAATTCCAGGTCGTTTTCCATCAATAATTTTATAAATAAGTTCAGTATCATGGCCAATATCAGCAAAAGGTTTACAACCTGTTGTTAATTCCCACATAACCATACCCAAACTATAAATATCAGATTCTTTTGAAAATGCTTTACCATTAAATATTTCTGGGGAAATATAAGGTATTACTCCATATATTTCATTATTTGATGAAGTAATATTAGCAGGTTGTGATAATCCTAGATCTCCAATGTGCCATTTATGATTAATAGAGTTTTTACTTTTAACAGATAATATATTTCCGCTATGTAAATCTCTATGTATATAATTCTCTTCATGAATGCAAACAACTCTAAAACAAAGCAAATAAAGTTAATTAACATTATATAATAATTAATATTAATTAATAAATAAATACCCTCTTGAAATTTCTAATATAATGGTTAACTTGTCATTCCACGTAATATTTTTAAAGTACTTTTGTAAATAATTATGTAAATCTCCTCCATCTGCATATTGCATTATTATCATATGGTCTTTTGTTTCAGGATCTTGTGTAATACCATAATATTTAATAATATGTTCAAATCTATTATGATATTGATCAAATGATTTTAACTAATATATAAGGTGGGTTTTGGTTAATTTATTAGAAATAGAAATAAAAGATTAACTTTCCATATTTACCTCATTAATAAAATATTTACTAATATTCTGTGATTTCGAAAAATTTTTTACAGCAACAATGCTACTATCTGATAAATTATTATTCCAAGTTGCTTTATAAATAATACCGAATCCTCCTTCTGCTATTCTTTCAAAGTCTTTAGTTTCAGAATAATTAATTATCCTTATATTTTTAATAATATCAAGGTTATTTTTAATAAAACTATAGATTTTTAATGGGTTATTATCCTTATCAATCCTATTCACATAATTAGTAGTTTCAATAGTAGAATTAAGTAATTCATCATCTATATTACGATTTCCATTAATATTAATAGGTTCCACTCTTTTGCATTTTATACATTGTGATTGATCTGTGAATCCAAAAATAATATTTGTTGTTAAACAATATTTACATCCACTATAAATTATAAAGCAATGTGAACACCATTTCTGATGGTTAGATTTATATTCTAACTCTTGTATACAAATTATACAATTACTAAAAGTATCCCACCATGGTAATTGAAGAATTGGAATAGTTTTTCTAGTCAAATTTAATACTGTATATTCAGAAGAAACTAAATAATAATCTGAATTCATAAAAGTGCTATGATGATAAATTATATTTTTAAGAAGTTTTTCTTGAATTTTATAATCTTGATTTTTCTTATCAAATGTATATTGTGTAATGATATACTTAAAGCATAAAATATCTGAACAATTTATACACCATTCTTGAATGTTTTGTGTACAAAAATCTAAATTTCTTGGCTCATGTTCAGTGCATTTAGTGTTACTATTTGTGATTATATATAAATCCACCATATTTTGAGTTGTAAACTTTGTAAACTTAATATACCAATACAAGCAATATTTGCAATATTTTTGTTTAAATAAGATTGTTTTGGAATATGATCTCTTACAATAATAACACGTATTTAAATTATTATTAAAGGGAATAAAAAAAATAAATCCAATTGTTTTAATTGTATTTATCGGATAAAAATGATTGTTTGGATATTGGTATTGATGATATTTGAGATTTCGTACAAAGTTATATACTGAATCTGTCAAATTAGACTTTTGATCAATATTATTCATATAATTAATAATATAGTGATGATTACTTTTGTTTATTTCATTAAAAATAAGAAAATCTTTTAAATGGTACTCAATATCTGTGATATCAATAGCAATAACTCTTTTACATTTTCTACATTTAGACTGTTCCGTAATTCCAAAAATAATATTTGTTGTCAAACAATATCTACACCCTGTGTAAATTATATAGCAACGTGAACACCATTTTTGACAGTCAGATTTATATTCTAAATTTCTTCCACAAGCTATACAAATACTTGTAGTATCCCACCAAGGTAAATAAATAATTGGAATAGGTTTTTTATCCAAAGTTGATTCTATCCATTCAGAGGAAATTAAATAACAATTTGGACACAAACTATACTTAGGGCAAGATTCATATCCACACAATTTACATTTAATTCTTTCATTACTATCCGTATTAAAATTACGATAGTAATCTGTAAATATCTGATTAAAACGTAAAATTTCAGAACAACTTTTACATCATTCATGAATATTTTGTGTAAAACAATCCTCGTTTCTTAGTTCATGTTCAATACATTGAGTTTTTTCTGTATGTATATGTACGTCCAAGTATGTATTTTTGTCAGACAAATTCTTAACATAATCGAATAAACAATTTTTACAATATAATTGATAATATGATGTCTTAGAATATTCACTTTTACAGTAATTACATTCGTACGAGTAATTACTAAGAGGAATAAATAAAATTGGCACAGGACTAGATTTTAATCTTGGTGTAGGATCGAAAGAATATCTACTATCGATAGTTAAAAGGTTCATGATATAGTTGGTATATTGAGTATGGAAAAGAAGAAAATTTCGAAAACATGAAAAACTACTATGCCGATATTTGTAACTGATAACATCTCGGGAACTCGGAATGTTATGTGTTTAAATGAGGATATGATCTGCAAAAAATTTAAAAAAATTTAAATTACCTGAGATTACATAAGCAAAATTAAGTAAACCGTACACAAGCATGTGTTAAATATGTTGCTCATTACGATCTCGGGTTCTGCTCCAATCTTAATGAATTGTAATATTCTCTGTACACTTACTTATATTATATCATAATACCGTCGACAGAAATCTATCACTTAATAAGTTTTTTTGTGATGAACCAATACCGAGGAGAAAAATGAAAAATGTTGATTTCACGTGATCACATGCCGATCAATTCTTATTACCCTCCGTATAAAAAATTTTTTTTTTACATGATCAGTACTTTACCATTTGACCATTAAATACCAAAATATTATTTTTAAAAGAGGGAAAATCATTCTGAAGTTTGTAGAAGTTCGTATCAATTTTGAAATATTTTACTGCATCCCACACATTTTTATATAATAATCCATATTTTGAAGTATTATTATTTGTAGTTTTTTCATATAAAAAAGTTTTTCAATTTAAAACGATCCATCCAAAAGTAACTCATAAAGCTTACTACAGAAACTTCGGAATATAATAACGTAAGATAACGAATTATTTGTACACTAATTATTAAAGTATATTTTCTCCGGGAAGTTCGTTTTGAATTTCTTAATAAATTAATGAAGTCGTATGACAGACGAGTGAAAGTTTATTTATTATGAAATAAAATATTTAAAAAAAAATTTATCTGTATAAGAAATTTTGAACCAATTTAAATGAAACTATGGACAAATAAATATAATATGAAAAAAAAAAGAATAATGGCTTATAATTACGTAATTTTGAGTTCCATTTAATTTGATCAAACAATAATATACAGCTATATAGGATTATAGGGTGACTCTTACTCACATTATCATCATATAATGAATATTCTCATTATGTTTTTTATATGTAAAGTTTATTTGTTCAAACGTCTTACCACGCTACTGGTTTTTTAATGTTCAGATTTAAAAAATTGGAATT